>JAABOM020000001.1:39313560-39346643 GCA_011800125.2 Solanum clarkiae
TCCGACCCCCCCTCACCCCGCAATGAGCGGGAGCCTTTTGAGGCACTGGGGTATGTTGTTGTTGTTGTTGTTGTTATTCCGTCTTCTACGAAGAGCTGAAAGGAGGTCTTGTCTATTTTGTTTTTCATTCGATAGAAGATCTCTGATGGTGGCACAAATGTCTAATACCTTGAGGTACCCCTCTAATAATTCATCGATGTTGAGTGAAAAGGCTTGTTGAACATGTGGTAGTTGAAGCAAATCTTCCATGCAATCCAATAAGTTTTCAAGATCACCAAGTCTACAAGTGAAGGATGAAAGGGAGGAAGAAGTAGCCTCTGAAGAAGATGTTAGCCTAGACAGATGCTCATTGAATTGAGACACAATAGGGAGTGATCTAGAGGGAAAGCTGCTAGAACGAGCATGTTTTAGGGTGGTTTTTGATCTCAAAGGTGAGGGAGCCATTTGTTGTTGAAGTTGAGAAGTTTATTGAAAGGTCTAACTGTATGTGCATAGGATTCTTTTCTTTTAATTATTACTGGAGCAAGTTAATTACATAGGATTCTATTTATTTAATATTTAGTCCTTGTATATTTGAAATGTATATAAAATATGGTAATCAATAGAGCAACCAGAAGAGAAAATTTTCCCAAAAATCTCAATTCTTTCATATATAGAGAAAAGGACTTAGTTATTCTAGGCGATGTTTGTGGCATGCCGCCTCCTACCAAAAAGAAAACTGACAACTCTGCATTGATAAATCAAGCCAAGAAAAGCCTATCTTAATGCAGTTCCAGCACATGGATGATCAAATGGAACTCGTGCAGCATTTTATAGTGGAAGCAACCCCACAAGATGACAGAATAACAAGACTTTGGATTTGTAAGAAGCTACCACTTAGGCGATGTTTGTGCTATGTGTTACTTTATCATCTCCTACAGATCAAGAATCTTGAGAACTCTGCTATCAAGGGTGGGCTACCAGTTGTTAAGCTGCTATATTGCCGAAAAGAAGAAAATGGACCAGCGAAAACTATTCTACTTGATAATCTCAAAAATCAGGAACAATATTAAGCTCCTGGAAGAAGAATTTTAGGATTGCCCCTCCGTTGTCAACGCCAAAAACCATTAGAGATATCAAAATTTTAAATTTCTTAGATGCTACGGTTACATTCATCGAAATTAAATGAGACACGTAGGTCTTAAATATAATACTATTACAGGATCAGCTTTGCTTAAAGCCCAATTTGCCCCCCACAGGGTATCAACAAATTAATGTGATGAAAATTTAATGATATCATAGTTGCCAAGATTCCAATTGTCTCAAAGAAGACTATCATCAAATTAATCCAACTCAATATCTAAAGGTGGCAAGATTGTTTGATGTAAAAAGGACACGTACACATCAATTTATACATAAAGGCTTACGAGCGGATAGTTAGAAGAGGACGACGTTGTTGCTATTGCACAAATAATCATCCTCCTATTCCTTCAAGTTGCGGCCAAATTTCCATTTTGCATGGTTTAACGATAAATCTGACCATTTTAACTTAAATGTTGATGTGTATCAAAGTTGGTTATGGATAAGGAAAATGATAGTTACATTGGCCATACTACTTTCCCTAACAGCTTGTTTGGATGGTGGTTTTCCGCGGTATGCTGTCAACTCCCTGTTATTTGTTTTGCTTTTAAGCAATGAAAATTTTGTCTTTTTGAAACAAAAAAACACCTGCAGAACGTACAAAGTTTGAGGCTTCGGAAACTTGTCTAGCATTCTGGTTAATTGTAAGTACAAAGGAATCGCCAGCCCAAAATGATGTTGTGCACTTCACTAATACAACGAAATACCCAGAGTAATCCCACAAGTGGGGTAGTGTGTACACGGACCTTACACCTACCTTAAAAGGAAGAGAAGTTTCCAAATAGACACTTGGCTCAAAACAGATGAAAAAGAGTATAGCAGTAACAAGCAGGAAGACGCAACACAAAAATACAATAATCAAGGGTAAAGAATCAACAAATAGAAACAGAAGTAGAAATCTAAGAATACGAAACTACAAGACTAACTAATACTCTGGCAATGGGAAAACAAAGTACTCGATTATCTACAAATCTTCTATCCTAATCTCGATTATCTACAAATCTTCTATCCTAATCCTTGACCTACACACCATCCTATCAAGGGCCATATCCTCGGTGACTGAAGCTATGCCATGTCTTGGCTAATCACCATACCCCGGTACTTCAATAATCTGCAACATTATTCGTGTGTGTGTGTGTATATGCCACATGGGTTTTGATAAATTTAAGATAGAATAGGCACATGGGATGCATAATGACTCAATCAACAAATTTGAACATTGCAAAATGTTATATTAAGCTGATATTATAATTATTGGTTCCATGTCGGATAGAAGGCACCATATATCTATCATAAAAAATGTATTTGGGGCATCCAACCAGTCCTATATACACATGATTTAAGATACACATTATTATCAGAATTTAGAGAACAAGGCAATGTACAACAATCTGAATACAACTAACTTACGAGTATTATATCTCTCTTCTCAGGCAGGTCTGGTGCCAGGCAACCAGAAGTCTCGATTGACTTGCATCATCCAAACAGCCTCTTCTCACGTTCCACTTGGGTAGTCCGATCCAACTGAAAAATACCTAGGTAAGGGCGAGGAGCCATTGTTTGTGGAAGCATTCACATAGTTCACTATTCATCCTTCAGAAAACATGCAGACAGTCCTCAAGCTCTATGTTTATTATATATGGATATATTGAGCTGAAGATGAACTTTTTATCTGCTGCGGTAAAAATCCAGGGAATGCAACTGTCTTTTCGTTGGCTACATTTATTTCAGCAGAACTTATGAGCTATCACATCATAGTCATAACTTCAGTTTAGCTTTGGAGTGATACTCTGCTTCATCCCATTGCAGCAGATCACACAGTTTCCATGGGGGAAGATATATGGAGGCTAGGGTTTAAGGAAGTAAGAGAAGATCACTGAAGTGTCAAGAATGTAAGTCTCTGATGGAACTTATCCAACTTATATACTTCTTATTGTGGAGATGGTGAGTGTTTTAGTCTAAAGCTATAAGCACATACGTTGGTGCCAATAATTTATTTCTTTCAGAAACTCATCCAAATTATAGAGGCTTACTTGGAGCAGTCATTCCTTTCAGATCTCAACCATAAGAACAGAATTTTACAAAAGGGCGTACTATACAATGGACTCACAAATCTGAATTGGAAATTGAATCTTTACTGAAAAAGCCTTATAAAGGAAGATTCACTGTAATCAAGCTAATCAGCTCTCTAGGATTGTTAAATAAGATCAACTTCAAACTTAACTATTATCAAGATAGACATTGACCATCTAGCTTCAGAAAAATAAGAAGTCAGTTGACACCATCAATAGCAATCTATATTGATAAACTTTCACATTTCACATTTCATGATACCTTCATGATGATGCCACCATTACTTTATCACAAGCATTTTCCATCCCTTTGTCATCACATAACCTCCACGACAAGCTTCGCACGCCAAGAGTCTTATACTGCCACACAATCTGAGATAGTTCATCTTGAGGTAAGCACATACCATGCTGTTTAACTGACTTGTGCAGCTGGCAGAAAAACTTTGGGTCCTGTAAGTTGATATACTCACGCAACACCTTCTCATGGTCAGGGATCCAATTCCTTGGAAACGGAGTGTAATCACAAGACGGGATTGAAGACATGTGTGAAAACTGAACACCTTCAATAGTATCAACAAGTCCCATCCTCAAAAGATCTGAATATTCAGGTGCAGAATTGTTGGTGTGCTCCCTCAATGGACGGCTTAAATCACGCGAGGCAATCTTATAAACCTTGGCACGAGATTTCAGCCTATACCTGGCAGCATATAACTTAGCCAGAGAGCTACGCACCACATATGCACAAAACCCAACAACTTTTCTCCGATTATCTGCATATCTGAACCAATCAGCCATTGTCTCAAGGAATTTGTTCATTTGAGAATTAGTATGAGCTTGACCAGAGTAAAGCATTGGTGTGCAAGGCAGTGGTTCTGGATCCTTATCACCTTTCACAAGCTTGAGCTTTCGAAACTGGTGAATACACTGTGGCAAACTAGCAGAGACTGAAAGCAAAGTCCCTACACCTTTCTCACTCACTATATTACCGCCACTGGCTGTGTAACGTAGAGTTGGATAAATAACACGACGACAAATAATATGATCCAAGAACTGAAATCCCCTAGAAATATGCTCAATCTCTATTTTTGAATTGTCCAACCTGACCCCTAAAATTCTCTCACAAAATCCGATTATTTCTTTCCTCACTTCCACCGCATCTTGTCTAGGCCCTCGAATCCCAACCAAGAAATGACCTCCAAACCTTATGAAATCCATCTTCCTCGTCTTCTCTTTTCCACTAGAGGGAACAAATTCGGGCCAAGCAGGATTGTGAGAACCATCATCCATAGAATATTTCCATATCGTGTCTCGCTCAGACGGCCTAAAAAATTCAACTATTTTCTGTTCCATTATATGATCAAGCTCATGAAGACATACATTAGCCAACAAAGGACTAAGAATTCCACAACCACCATAATTGGGTATCTCAGCAGCCTCCTGCGGAGCAAACTCAAAGAATGTCCTTAACCAATAAGGGTCTGGCTTGGGCTCATTCTCATTTAAAATCCTCTTTTTTGTTCGTCCCTTCTTTCTCTTCCTGCTATCTTTTTCTTCTTCTTCGCCCTCCTCTCCATGTCGATGAGCTTTCAACCCCGCCTTTATCAAGTTCAACACTTTCTTATCCTTGATAGCTTTTTCGAGACTAGCCATAACGACATCAACATCAACATTATCAAATATCTCACTAATATCGCCTTTCAGGAACCACAAATAACCAGCAAAATTACTCCTAATGGTCCTAATAACAGTATGGGGATTCCTTCCAGGGCGAAAAGCATGGGACTTTGCTGAAAACCTAGGCTCAAAAATGGGTTCCAATATCGTAAGTAAAGCTTGCTGTACGACAACATCCTGAAAGGGAGGCGTTCTGGATGCGAGTATAGATTGGAGCTGACTCCTGGAAAGCTGCTCGGTAATGGGTTGTTCATTAGGGCCACGAATATATTGATGGATTTTTGTATGCCAAAGGAATTTTCCCCGTATAACTGAATTCCGGAGGTTTAAGAGGTCGGATAGAACATGGGAGTGGATAGCATTCCTAGGGGGGAATGAACCAGTGAAATGAGCATAAGTGCGTTGGTAAGCGAGGACCCAGAGATCGAGTTTTGAGAGAAATCCAGTAAGGTTATTGAAGGGTTTTTGGGGTTCAGAGAAAGTCTTAATCCACAGATTAGACAGGATTTCCAACGGATCTTCCTTTAAGAGAGAATGAGGATCTTCCTTGTGGCGGGTATGTCGCCGGAGGCGGCCGATGGTTTTGGTGCACGGGAGGTGTTTGATTTTTGTTCTCACTGACATTTTTCGAAACGATGCCGTGGCGAGTCAAAGCTCTAATATAGTACTAGTGTAACCATCACTCAAGTTGCACATTAAAAAATTCATCGGTGAGTCATGACAATTTTTCGTATACATGTAGTTCATTGGATTTCGTATGCATGTAAACCATTGGATTACTAATGTAATTTGTTTTTTTGTTTACCATTCTATGTTACTCTCTCCGTTTCAAAAAAAAAAATCTAATTTCACTTGACATCGAGTTTAAAAAAATAAAGAGATTTTTCAATTTTGTGTTCTTAAATTAAAATTATGTTAAATATATCAAAATATCTTTTAATCTTGTTACCAGAAACATATCACGTTAAAAGTTGAAATTAAAATTTTATTAAAAAAGAAATAGATCGTTTTTTTAAACAGGTCAAAAAGAACAATGGATCATTCTTTTTCTATAGAAAAATATATAGTAATGCATAATTCTTGTGAATTTTCTATTCTCCACACAACTAGTGAACTCACAACGCTTTCTACAATTATTTAATAAAAAAAAGTCCTATTAATAAATTTACAAGTTCAAAATTATTTGGGATAGAAGAAGGAAGAAGGTACATTTTCATCTACCTAGAAACACCTTTCTTGCTCTTGTTATTTCTCAGGCGATCCAACAACTTTAATTAGTATTTAGTTCTAATTTTGTTAGTCACTGTTATCTTACAAAGAAAAATACTGCTATATAAAAGAATATCTCTTTGAAGTAGTTGTAAAATTTCAATTTAGACCAGGAACAACTGCATTACGGACGTACCGCTAGGATAAAAAATCCTTGCTCATCTCGCTCTCATTCATATAGTATATCTGATGAACTCTCGATTGTGATTTAGCATGTGCCTAGGTAGGCACGTTACAACAAATTTAATGTATTCATTTGATGAATACTGCCCCGAAACGGATAATACTGGGTTTTAATAACAAAAATCAAATACTGGATTTATTTTCCTTTTCTCGTTAAATCTGTTTCATCATCTAGTTCCTTTTTAAAACAAAAAAAAAATGGTTCCCATCCAAGGTGGTTGTGTTTTCCATCTTTTTCACATATTCAAATTTTGCTAATCGCAATCATCAGGATCATTCTTGCAACGGGCAAGTCTATTTAAGTTAACAGCTCGACTCTTCCATGACGCGATAGCAAGGCCTCTCTACACCAGTGAAGATGAAGTCCCAACTCCAATCGTGTTGACGACTTATAATTCAATTCAATCCGTGTTGAGTAGACAGTTGCTCCTGCATATATATTTTCACTTATTACTACTCTTATTTGGGAGATGTTGAGTTGGCAACATCTGCAGAACCTACGTTACGTTTGAGGCTTCACAGAATAAAGTGGACTGTTCAATTCAAAAGAAAAAAGAAATGATTCGACATTATTTGTGAAAAGTATAAACAGATGGGCGTTGATGAATTTAAGACAGAATCGGCGGATGAGATGAATAATGACTGAATAAATTTGAACATTATCGCAAAATGTGTTGTTATTATATGGTCCTACGTGCACTACATATCTATCATAAAAAATGTATTTGGGTCATCTATCCAGTCCTATATACACAGAATTTAAGATACAGATTATTACCAGAATTTAAAGAACAATCTGAATACAACTTGCAAGTATTATCTCTCTGTTCTCGGGCAGGTCTGGTGCCAAGCAACCAGCAATCTCAATGACTTGAGTTACCAAACAGTTTCTTCGTCTGTTCCACTTGCCTAGTATAGATCCAACTGGGAAACACCCAAACAGCTCATCAGGCTTTTTTTTTTCCTTAGATGGCCTCTGCTTGCAGTTCAGATGCCACCCTTGCTTGCTTATTTGCATTTATCACAAGAATCTGTACACAAACATGCCTACCATAGGCTCAGATGTCCCTTAACAATTATTTTCTCAAAATACCAACACAATAGAAGCTCCAGGAGCAGAGTTCCCAGTCTGGCTCAATATAGTCGGTCGCTGCCTAAGTTGCCGCAGGGACCAGCTGGCCTCCTGCAGGGCGCACTTGAAGCCTCAGTGGTACCAATGGGGCAAACACCCACCATGCCACTTTGCGCCAAGGTAGTCATAGCATGTCATACTTTCTCCAACCATAAATACTCGCAGTCCCGCACGTAACAGAGGCATGACCTTTCATAATATATACATCTCCGCCAGTTCAGGTCACCTCTGGTTAGCACATTAGTGACTTAGAGGATTGGTGCCTATCCTGGAGTATTTAATCCCTCGTCTCAGGTTCACAGCTAGCCCGACACGGAGCCCTAAGGCTGAAAACAGGATACTTGCCAAGGCATCAATTACTGCAATATTCAAGATCCACGGAGACTTCTGAAATAGGAGATTCAAGAATATCTTTCTGACATCAGCAAAAAGATCGCATTGCAACAACCTCAAATGGCACATCACCAGGTATTACATCTGACATAAGCCCCGCTTCCAAACTGAAACTGATCAAGCTGAGATGATGCTACAGCAAGAGCAAAGAAAGCCAACAAGGCTTCTGTTGCTCCATTTCACGTTGTCCCCTGTCTGAAAGTTCAACAACCTCCAGCAGTAGCATAATAACAGACCACCAGAAGACATAACCTTTCCAAGGTAGTGCGCCGTACAAATTTGTCATGCTCTTCAAGCCAGATCATCCTCTTCAATGCGTTGCAAAAGCTCCTCATACACCTTCAAGGATTTGGCGGTAAATCTTTCCATGGCCTCAAAAATATGTCTCAGACCAACCTGAAGGCTACTACTTTTGCTTGTGTCACTCTGGTAAACGACATGCCTATTTAATGAGACACCACCAGCTTCATCACCAGAAATGAGTACTATTCTTTTTTCCAGTGCATGAATCCCTTTTTGTATCTTCTGGTCCTCCCTCTCAAGGTTCTTCACTTTTCTCTCCATATCCTTGTGTACCATCATCCTTTGCCGCATTTCATGTTTATCTCGTTCCCAGAGCTGAAGGACATTTGATGCGAAATCTCGCATACAGTCAATAACCTCTTTCTCAGAAACTCCTTCAATGCTTTGAGCCCACTGATTACAGATGACAAAAATTGGGGGAGCACCAATCCTGCCTGGAGAGAAGGGAACTCTTCCATCGGCTGTTTCCTCAGGCACATACAGAAGACATTTCATGAGCCAAGTGTTTAGTGCTATCACATAGCCCTTCTGTGCATTCACCCAGCAAGAGAACCTCAAAGTCCAGTTCAAAAGCTCATGTTCAAGCTGCAGAGTGGCTTCAAGATGAGCATCACTCAAGTGTTTGTGAGATGCAATGGCATCTAATCTTTTGGCTTCTCCAATAGCCTGGCATTGGTTATGATGACACTCAAGCATGGCTTTCCACATTTTACTTAACCTACATAGAGAATCCACACAAGAGAAACTTGCATTAGATAACTATTTGGCCTAAAAAACATAAAAGTTCAGCTGAAAATCTCTTAATGATCCGACTATGTTAAGATAAATCCCAGCATCCCATACGAGATTGCCAGCTGTAACTGATATGCATTTGCAACTCCAGATGTTGCATACAGATTTTAGTGAAAGCAAGAATTTCTCTTCAGGAGTATCACAATTCACAAACAACTATACATTCATCCACCTTTGACTTTCTGATAAATACAGTAAAATGTGTGTTTGTGAAAGCTGAATATGTAGGTCAGAGCTTCCACATCCTAATAAACAAGTCAACTTTTTTTAAGAAAACAAAGCTAGTTATAGTACATTCAAAAAAATCTGGGAGCACAAAAAACCTCGCCTATATAAGTGCTATACCGAAAAGTAGAAGACCTACAACAATACATGGTTCTCAATCAAAGACGCCCAGTCTTCTCTACCAATTGGTACCATGTTTGCATCAAAAGAAACTAGGGTTAAAAGGATGTCTCTCAGATTACAAAAACATTATCTAACCCCTAAAAAATAGGAATAAACAAGCCAATCTGAATTTTGCATGAAGAACAGTTGTACGCAATTACCATATTGCAAATGAAGTCACCACGGTAGAACATTTAATATAAAAGTGCTGAACTCATCACATGAAAGTTTTGAAAGCTTAAATCCCTACAGCTTTTAATCCACCGGAATGATACATGAATGATGAAACAAGAACATCACATTTGAATCCAATCAATTTCTTCAAATCATTTGGGGAGATCAATATACAAGACTTTAGATGGAGCAGTAGTTTGGTGGCATACAATGATGTCATTACGATAACCTTGGAATACAAATCAGAAACAGTAATCAAAATGTGGCAAACCAATACTTTTTCTCTTCCATCTAGTGCTTCTACAAAAATCTAATGATAGCCAATCCAGACAGAGTGTTCTTTTATATCTCATTAAACGAATGGTATCCATTTAATCCATAAGACTCAGCAAAAAGACATACCCCTGAATAAGTACATTCAGTTGCGGCCATAACTCTTCATCCCTCATCTTGTTTATCTTCTCAGAGATCTTATCGACAACCTGAATCGCAATTCGAATTTTCGTGGAGAGACTTTTAACCAATTGCCTTGTAATGTCAACCTTGTGAGCCTCAGCACCCTTTTGATCCAATCGCTTCAGCTTTTCAGATTTCTTTTCATGAAGCACCCTTGTCTTCTCCTCAGACTGCAAAACAGCCACAATAAGCAAAGGAAAAGTATT
Source organism: Solanum clarkiae (assembly GCA_011800125.2). NCBI lineage: Eukaryota > Viridiplantae > Streptophyta > Magnoliopsida > Solanales > Solanaceae > Solanum > Solanum clarkiae. The sequence continues at coordinate 39,323,721 of JAABOM020000001.1, forward strand.
ATATCACAGGAAACACTGTCAATATTAGTTCCACATATGTTTGACATTAATGCGAATCACATCACGAACTACAGCAACCTTTGCACATGGGGGATGATGTGATCGAAGGGAAGACATTTTTGTATTCCCATTGCAAGAAAGGAAGAGGAAAAAAACTCAAAAGTACTCTTTCAGGCCCAACAAAACTAACAATCAAGGTTATCCATGACAAAAGGAAGGGGGACAGAGGAGCAGGGGCGGATCTACAGTTTACCATGTGAGTTCCCGGAAACCAGTAACTTTCACCCGAACCTTGGATTTATAATGTAAAACCCTTTAAATATTAAACAAAATTGAGTTGGGAACCCATTCATAAATTACGTTGTTGGCTCAGTGGAGAATGAGAACCAGCTGAATCTTTCCGCAATCTTTAACCAGGGATCAATTCCCCTGGTCAAAGCCTCTCTATCTCTATGAGGTTGAGGTAAGGTCTGTGTACATTTTACCCTCCCCAGACCCTACTTGTGAGATCTCATTGGGTATATTGTTGTTGTTGTAAAATTAAAAAAACGTGGCCCTCATTTTACTTCTCTTTTTCTTTTTAAAACACACAATGGTCAAACCAAAAATATATCACAACCAAATTTAAAACTTGCTGATAGTATTACTCAATTTTTCAAATTAATTATGAAATCAAAGAGAATGAAAAGTAAGACGAAATTAGGGCTCTGAAAATTGTTGTTAATTCGTCCATTTTGCTGTTGCCTAGCCATTGTCAAGTCCTCCATTCTTCTTTCTCATTCTTTTTATTTTTATTTTCCTCTAATATTAAAATACAGTTTCTCTTAATTTTTCTAACTATTGTCATGATATGTAGTGGTTTATTACTTTTTAAAAAGATATATATTGAACATCTTGTTAGTTTATTCAGTAACTATTGTATGTTAAATTGCTAGAAATCAGAGTTGCAAATTTTGTTTTAACTGATGAATTGAACCATAAAAATGTTAGTATTGGTTATTGATATTGGGTTATCAGTTAATTGATAACTGAATGGTTGACACCTAGCAGACATTTTATTATTGGTTAAACCGTTAACCAAATAATTAAGCACTACTAAACAGTTAAATGTTGACGGAAATCTTATTGGTTTGATTATCAGTTAAGTGTGTTAACAAATCAATAACTGATAACATACAAAATTGAATCAAACAACAGATAAGCAGACCTAGAGCCTGTTTAGATGCGCTTAAAGCTTTTGGCTGATAAGTTAGCCATTCTAACTTATGGATTTTTGCTTATTTGTGTCTTTTTGGCTTTAAAAGCACTTTTTGATCTTACCCAAACAGCACAAAGTGTTAAAAAAGCTATTTTGGCTTAAAAGCAATTAAAATAAGTCAATCCAAATAGGCTCCTTGGGAAACCATAAACTTCAAATCCTCTGCAGAGAAAATGTCTTCTACAAATGTTCCAAGGAAGAGAAAATACAAGCAAAATACAAGCAACACCAGACACAGAAGTTTTACAGACCATTTCTGTTAAGATTCAAAATTAGCACATAACAGTAGATTGATAAGAAGTTCAGATATATTGCATTTGCATCTCAGAATTATCACACATTTATTGAGATTGTCCATAAAGCGTCAAATGAATCAAATAACAAGCACCAATTAAACCACTTGATTTACCATGTACAAGACACACCAAGAGATGAAATGAGACAATAATCACAGATGAGGAAGCCACTATTTTGAATCCTGAAAAAAATATAGCAATAAATACTGCTCTCCAAAAAGAAGCAGTCGTCCAAGTACGTTTATAGCAAACAATGTTAAAACAGACCTAAATAACGAAATAATACCTTAACTTCCTGATACAGTTTCTTCTCCCAGAGGTACAGCTTGTTTAACGTTGAAGAAAGGTTCCTGTACCTTGAACTAACATCTCCTTCCACATCTGAAGCAGTAGGATCATTAATCTGAATCGCGGCATTCTTTGACATAGAAGGTTGCGACGACACTACGGATAATGAAGGTGAAATTGCATGCAACATCCTGGAAGAGACTGTCTCCACGAATTCCCAAGAAATAGAAGTTAAAAATTAACTGACTGCCTGAAAATCAAATTACTAAAATGTCCAATATACTATGAAACAGCAAGACTTAGGCTTCATTCACAAACAAAACAATTCTCATCCGCAAATCTCTCGAGCATAATGATGAATAACAAAAAAACAAAAATCATAATTTGATATCACAATGAAGTACCTAGGTATGTGGAAGGCATAAAAAATAAAACTTGAGAGCACAACTAAGTACCTTGATACGTAGCATTCTTACGATTGTGGGGAAGCTTTCCAACCTCCAGCATCTTAGCAAGCTCATTACCAGATTCAGAAGCTAGCTCAAATTGAACCTGAATCTCTTTCACAACATCAGAGTCGTCCTTGAATGCACGAGCTTTGAACCCAGCAACATTTCCCCCATGCCCCGACTTCCCTTCCTCATCTACCACTTTCTTATCCACAACATGTACCTCAAATTCCACCTGGTCATTCTCCATTGATGCGCTTGGCCTCCCACGGTATAGCGACTCCGAATCACTTTGCTTCTCTCTCTCCTCCTTCGCCACTGCTTTTGGATGGTTCCCTCCGTGGCCTTCGTTTTCGCCTTCAACAAACTTCTGATGTCCATGAACTTCCTTAACAACCTCGTGCTCAAAATCCTCGTCTTCCAAATCGGGGATACCTTCTTCTTCCCTCACTTCTCTCGAGTCTCGGCTTGGCGTATAAGGTGTAGAGTAATTATTACTCTCAAAAGTGACAAAAGGGTTCAGAAAATCCCAAGGTGAGCTCCTAGGTGGAGAGGGCGGCGGGGGAGGTGGTTTTGAAGTTGATGGTGCTGATGAAGGCCCAGCTCCAGACGGCCCTGGCGTTGATGAAACACCGTACGGCCTTTGAATCGATGAGGAAAAAAACTCGCCACCGTAATTGGGATAATTCGAATAATTGTTGTAAGGATTAGGGTTATTACTATTGGGATAAGGATAAGGGTAATAGGACGAAGACGTTTCACCCATACGAACAGTTTCGGGACTTATGGGTCGTTGATGATAGGTCACCGAGGGCGTCGTCTGCTTCCTCATGAAATTCATATGCATAAACCCACCACCTCCACCAACTTGATATGGTGCTGCGTACCCAGTACCAGCCTCGCCGACTTGATATGGTGGCCCGAACCCATCACCACCGACTTGATATGGTAGTCCGAACCCAGGACCCCCACTGACATGATAAGGTGGTCCGAACCCACCAGCCCCACCGACTTGATACGGTGGTGCTCCGAATCCCCCATCCCCACCGGCTTGGTATGGTGGTGCTCCGAACCCTAGGGTTTCATGATCAGCATAAGTGAACTGACCATACTTATTACCATGAGTAGGGGTTTCCGTAGGGTGATGCAAAAACTCGGAACCGGAATCATCATCTTCCTCGGAATCAGAGTGGAAGTGAAGGTGTGAACCGGAACTAGAGTGAGAATCATGACGCTGATGAATGGCAGCCGCAGGTTTTTTAACTGGAGGAGGAGGGGAAGAGGAAGATTCTGGAAGGTCACCTTTCCGATGAGGGGGGAGATTGAGAACCGGAGAAAGAGGACTGCCAGAGGATGAAGTAGAAAGAGCGAGATCATGTTCGAAAAACCGGTGAAGAGAACCGCCGACGGATTTCAAAGAGTGGAGATAAGCTAGATGGGCTTCAGCAAAAGCGTAACGGTGGTGAATAGCTTGGTCTAAAAAGGTGCAACGTTCACGGCAGAGTGCCACCGCCGGCAAGTCATCATGCTTAGAGGTTGCGCACCCCATAATTCGAAGAAAATGAGTAATTAAAATTAAAATAGGGGGATTTCTAAGGATTAATAAAAATGGGAATAAAGAAAGAAGTCATAGTGATGGTAAAGTGAGAGAATTAGTGGAGAAACAGAGAGGGATGGATCAACGAATGAAGGGTAAAGAGAAAGAAGCATGAGTCACCCACCCTACCCGCAAGGGACAAAGATGGAATCTTTGCCAGCTGAGATTTCGTCCGTTTATTGGCAGATAAGAGAAAAATCATTGCTCCGACGATGCCCGGTGAATATCAAATATACTCTGCTTTTCAGATGAATATTGGATCGCTGCTCTCACTGTAGCTGACTAAATGTCATTTCTATGGAAATTGTGATTTTAAGTTTTCTTGTTGGACTAGTCTTCTAATTTAGTTTGGCAAGTCTTATATTTTGGTCAAAATGCGTCCACGAGTCCAATGTGGTTGGCACTTTTTCTTGAAAGAAATGTATTTCAAGACGTCTTCCTTGTGTACCTTTACAAAAAAATTTATAAATGTAAAATAACATATTTAAATTAATTAGAGGTAATAGAACATTCTTGTTTACTTAAAAAATATACCAAACACAGAGATAAGTCCAAGTCAATCTAATTCCGTGTATCAAATGACCCCTACGTCCAACATAACCATATTTTTTAAACCTTCATGACAAAGAAAGCCTTGAAGTAGAAAAATAAATTGTCAAAAATTAACGAACAAATGTCATCACTTAGTATATAATTTAAATCTCTTTTTTTTAGAAAAAAATTAAATATCTTTATTTGTAGTGATTGACCATTGTCTTTATTTAGGTGTGCGTGTATACATATATTCTAGTTTAATTTGCAACATCCTATATTTAATAATTTATTATACTATGAAGTATTTTCCACTAATGAATCAACCAAACATTCTTTGACAAAATAGTACTAGTTACCTGGGGAACAAAGTTTGGTTTTCAAGGATAATTTTACCCAAATTTGAAGTCTGAGGACCAAATCATAAACTTGGGAAACGATTTTGGATTAAATCTGCAAATATTTATTAAAAAAAATTGAATCTGCACAGTAATGATTGGATTAAATGTGACAGTGAAATGCTATAAAGTTTCTTTATTTGAGGACTTAATCACTCGTTGAATCATTCACAAACATCTCCACAATCACTGTATACCATTTTTCTGTTTGCCATTTCATGCCAAATCTGACCTCCTTTTTCTGTCTTCGTACAAAATTCTACCGTCTTAAAAAGAAATCACTATAGTTTAGATAATTGTAATAAAATTTGTAAAACTACTTTATGAAAATGTAATAAATTTAATTCAATTAAATTTGAATAAGTTATTAATCTGTCATATTTGTTAATTCAATTAATTTTGATTCACCCTATTCAATATATCTGTCAATATATTGTCCGATTGAAAATCTCTTTATCTATTAGGTGTATTAATCGTCTGAATTGCGTGTCACATATCTTTCTTAACTCCAAAATCTCATGATTGATTGGATCCGGATGGAGTCAATTCATTGGCAAGTAAAAAGTTCATCATTTAACACTCCAAAACAAATTTTAATAGATAACAAAAATAGCGAGCAATAGGAATAGAGGCAAAAAAGCAACGCACCAATTGAAAATCTTGTGATATTTTAAAGAATTTTCGTTGTTGTTTAGTAATTTCTTCCTGCTAAAATGATCGACTTCATTTAACTTGATACGGAGTTTAAAAAAATAAAGAAAACTTTTTAATTTTATACTTTTAAATTAAAATTATGTCAAATGTATCAAATGTCATTTAATTTTATGATCTTAAATATGTTATGTGAGCAACTGAAATTAAAAATGTTATCAGAAAAAAAATTATTTTTCAAACAGACTAATTAAAAGCAAATAGTATCTTTTTTTTAAAAAAGCAAATATATTATATACACAATATACCATCAATAAATTAAATTATTAGAATTTAATAAAAAGCATCCAATTATTAATTCTACCTACTTTGACTCGTCAATAAATTGTATATTCTGTTAATTTTTTTACTTTGTCACTATTAACAATTATATGTTTCATATTTTACCCTTTAGCATCAATACTATTCTCCAAATCAATTTTTTTTCAAGAAATATTAAATATTAATCAATAAAAATAGTATAATAATGACTTATATTAAAAACTAATTTCTTAATGAATGTGTTAAATCAAACAGTAATAAGTAAAAAAAATTAAAAAAAAAACGAAAGAACTACTATTTTCCCTAAACTTTATAGACATATTCACACATTTATCATGATTTCACCACTACTTTGTTTAAATGTTCATATTTAGGGACATTTACGCTATATCAGAAAGTAACATATTACTACTACTATCATTATACATAAACGACGTATAGACAGTAGGATAAAGACTTTGCCACATGAGAATATATGTTAATGGTGCGCTTAAAGTGAAATGTGACAAATTTACTAACACATAATCACATACAAAGAAAATAAAGAAGGCTAACGAGGAAGATAAGAAATTAATGAGATTCGACTTAGCATATATTCTCAATCAGAATAAGTATTAGGTTGTAGAACCTGATATTATATTTATTTACTATCGCGATTCAACCGGTTTATTCTCCATGTATACATGTATTCTGTGTAATTGTAAATATCCAAATATCATTAATATATATAATCCTATCGCCATGGAGTTTACTCATTTTTTTGAGCGTTACCACGAAATACTCTCTCTCTCTAAACAAAATTTTCTCTGCCTTCTCTCTAAGAAGAACTTCTTCTTCCTTATTCTTCTTCTTCTTCCTCTGTCTAAACATCGTATATTTCCTAACAATAAGATGTTTCAAAAATTTTAAATTTACATTAGGTAAAGGCAAGTTCATATCTAATTCTGAAATATAATCCAGAACTTTTCATTGGCGCTAGTCAGGTACCTTTTTTAAAAAAATATTTGCAATATGAATAAGTACTTGAGAGAAAGGAGATTGCCGGGGTCCTCAAGTTATAATAATTTGTACATTCAAATCCATGCACGTGATAGAAAAGTACCTTATATAATAGTTTCTACGTACGGTTAATATTCTTTTATTTTTTTCACATGATTTTCTCTCTTTTTATTAAAAAAAATAGTTTGTGATAACTTTTTGTAAGAAATTTTTATTTTTACATATGAGAGATACTGAAAATGTCATTTTTCCTTTATTAGAATCATAATAAGGCAAGAGTTTAAATTATAAAATATAAGAGATCTCTTTTTTTTTAATCTCCATCTGTTTTAATTTGATTGTCCTATTTTTATTTGACATAAAGTTTTTAAAAAATAAAAAAAATTAAATATTGTGATCTTAAATTAAAAATATGTCAAATACCCGTTAATTTTATGGTCTTAAATATGACTAGCAAGAAATTGAAATTAAGAATTTATTAAAAAGAAAAGAAACACACTTTCCAAAATAGACTGAAAAAAGATAGAACAAACAAATTAAAATAGAAAGTTAACTATATGGGTGTGTTTGTTACGAAGGAAAATATATTTCAAAAAAAGTTTTTTGATTTTTTCATATTTGGTTGGTTTAAATGTTTTGAAAAATATTTTTTCAAATCAACTTATTTTCCTCAAATTTAAGAAAAATGATTTTTTTCCAAAAATAAAATATTTTCCAAAACTCTCCTCCAACCTCAAATTACAATATTTTTTTTTCTTTAGCCCACCCCTACCACGACCCTCCTCCTAAAAAAATTTAAAAATTATTTTTTGAAAAAAAATAAATTATTTGGAAGTTAAGTCTGGAACCATGTGTGATCAGATTTTGATTTGAAAGTTGGCATCGAGTCTAAATTTGAAAGTCGGATCTTGGGTTGAAGGTCAAGTTGGATCCTGATCAAGTGTTGAAATTGCGTCCCGAATTGATTACTGGGGTTAATTTTTATGTCAGAAACTACCTTCTTAAAAAATATTTTCTATTCTCTGGCTTAAAAATAAAAGGTATTTTCTAAAAAATATTTTTCTTCACTAATCAAACAATAGAAAAAAAAATCAAAAATTATTTTTTGCTCACCAAACAAACATGAAAAAGTAAATTAGAAACCAACTTATTTTCCAAAAAAATATTTTCTAGAAAAAAAAGTTTCATGAAACATCCTATACGTGTCTTACAACAACGACAACAATAATATGCCCAGTGACACCCTAGACATTTTTTATGGAGTGAAAATTAAGCCAGAGCATATATATACTTTTTTTAGTTAGTGAGTTTAGATATTCTTTTGTCCTAATTTATGTGACACAATTATAATTTCAAACTTTTAAATTTTGATCTTGAAACATATATATATAGAAGCTTTAAGTATTTTTTTTTTAAAAAAGTAAATGTATACATTTGAAAACTGCGTAAAAATGCATCATCACAATAATAAAAGAATTTTAAAAGCATATAAGAAATAGAGTAAAAAAAAAATTGATTGATTCAAAATATAGTGTATAAATTGGAATGAATAAAGTAGTTAGTATGAGAATATTCATGCATGCATGCTGTGAATTGTCATTTCTTCATGTCTTTCTGAATAGAAAGCGTAGAAAAATGAGACCGACATTTTAAATTTGTTGTTTTTTCGATATACTGTAGTTTTTATGTAGCAATCACTTAAATGGTGGGGGGATTGATGCTTTGAGAAAGTTAAAATGCTGCTTTAATGTATCATAAAACTCTCAACATTATTGGTATTAGTTATAGGTCCCCACTCCCCACTAGTAGATGATGTGCATGTGCTACCAAACTTTCCAGCTTGCTATTCATGTGTTACATTATTGCAACATCCTAATTTCACTTGTTACTATTTTTGCAAAATACTTGCTCCTTCTCTAATGTATGTTGTGGCGTCACCAGATGGAAATAAAATGATGAATTTGTAACTACCATCCAATAGAAACAAAGATATGACTAGGTAGGTGGCTGAAAAGGACCTGCCCACTACACCATTTAACATGTACACATATTATTTGAACAATAAAGCATGATGCATGCTAATTAAGCTCCATAATATTCTCACTACAGTTTTCACATTAAAATAACAATAGAGAAAACCTAAATATGAGTAGCAACAGTTTTAACAAGACAAAATTTGGGTATTCCGGAAATTAGTTTAATAATTATTCACAGGTAGAAAAGAAAAAAGAAATAACCATCTTCTTTTTGACTTGCTTTTCAATAATGGGTGACGTACTAGTTAATTAAAACAATATGGATGGGCTGTATTACAACCCCAACAGTCGCTTCATCTACCTACTGTTCTAAAATCGTCTCGTCAGATTTTGAATTAATTTATTTGATTGGGAGTTGCAAAACATAATCAAGTTGAATGAGATATATAAATTTCGTCGACATTCTCTTTTTTAACTTATTCAAAAAAATATATCATCTTGATAATAATTTTAATTCTAGAATTCTTTTTTTTTTTAAGAAAATAATTTTAATAATATAAATTTCAATGGTTATTTTCTTTTCGACGCCCTGCAAAATGGGAGGAAGGAAATATATTCAAATTATATCACATATTGTTATGATAGTTTTTGCAGTTTCTTGGGACCGAAATTAAAAGCCGTACATTTGGGCTTTTCGGAATTTAAAACTAGCTCTTCCTATTCCCCAATACCGCCGGAGCAGCCCTAGAGTATTGATGATGGCGAACAGCAAGTATGAATAGGTCGAGGTGGACACAAACACAGCAAGTTGTTTTTGTGCTAGAGTATTGATTTTCACCAAGTGTAAATATAGTCTGATCGCTTCATCTACGGGTGTTTGATTGCTATTGCGAAGCCAAATGATGAAAAAAAGCCTATGCTTCTGCTACTAGAGAACTTCTCTAACCTTGTATATGAGTACAGTTATATGTCTTTTCTTGTATTGAACGATTGACTATTAATCAAGAATAAGAGGACATGTTCTGTGACCTACAGCAACTTTCTTCAATATGTGATCATGTTCACATGCTAGATGATCCTGATAGTGACAGTGCACATGCTCTTTTGATCGTATTCCAGCGACATTATCTCTTTTCGATGAAATGGAAAGAGTTGTGGTTGAACACTGTAATGTAATTGAGGCGAGTTTTTGGAAAGTTGCTTCCATTGCTTTTATCGTATTGAGGCTGTTGGTAAAGAAGTTTCAATTACTCTCTACATCAGAAAGTAGCTTCAACATTTCATTTGAATCAAAGTCAGTCATATTTTTTTCTTTATCTTCTTTACAATACATGAGGAAAAGGAGATGTATCTCTGTCACAACCAAAAAGAAAAAAAAGAACAAGTATTCCTTTCAAAAGAAAATATCAGTTTGCTTCGATTGAGCCTTGAGGTCTTTCAACTTCTTGAGTATATTGGTGAAATAATCCTGCAGATATTTCTCCAGTGAGCTGATGTCTTTTGCATCCACACCAAGAAGGTTATACGTCTCTGCCATTGGAACTGAGAAGACGGTATCACTAGTCAAAACCTGGAAATTAACACCAGATCAGTAAAACTAGCTTTGTCTTTTGCCATCTAACACTGACATGCACCCTTTATTATTCTGTTCTATTGCTTGGACACAGATTAGAAAGCTGTTTGCAGACTGAAAAATGAAAATAACAACGCTTTCTTAACTAATAAAAAGAGCAGAGCAGTGCAGCAAGTAAAAATCAATCAAAACAAGCGCCATACACCCATACCTTAAATGTGAACTAAAAAGAGCAGAAATTCATCTGAGATTATCCTTCGTAAAATTGTGGCAGCTAATTACTAAGGAATGATGCAGCAAAAGAACACAATCTGTATTCAAAGGATACTAACAATAAGAACATTCTAAATTTTATCCATGCAGAGTCTCCCAACTCTTCATTTATTCATTAGAAGAGTTACTTTTCGAGGACATATCCAAATACATCATCCTTGCCCAGTCACCCAGAACAATATATTCCAGTGGCATCAGACTGCATTTAATAATGTAGAAACACTCCATAAACAAAGAAGAAAAAGCACAAAATGTAAAGCTAGAAGAAATTCTACCTCTGAAAATGCCAATCTATCAGCAACATCATTTGTCCACTCAAACAACCGAGTCAGCTGACGTGTAAATCGCAAAACTGAGACAGGCACTGTAGTCACATTGGCATCTTGACCAGCAAGTCTCTCACACAATGTTATCACCTGATTCAATGACACTTACTTGACAAGAAGGTAATAGATATCATCCAAATAGGAGAGAAGGGAGAGAATAACAAAGACAGAAAAAGCAACAAAAGAGTAGTATACGAAATGAAATAAAGCTTATTCTACCCTTTGTGGGAAACGTAGTTGCCCACTGGGTATCTACGTAAAATTTTTTACTAATGGATTGACAATGGGAAAGGTACTGCACCTCCGAAGAAGTCCAGCGACCTTTTTTCTTATTGTCTAGCATATATAGCTGATCAAGAGTATCTTGAGCAGAAATTTGATGGTCTAACTCCTAAAGGAAGCTTCAAAACGTACTTCGTTTTGACGTAAGAGTTCAATATTAACAGCATTTGTTGTTGCTTACCCCAATACCAGAAACAAAAAATACCACAAAAGGCTACATTGCAAGTTGCCAAAGAAAATTTTAATCTTAACGCGTAAAATGGAGATCCTTCTTACCTCTTGGGTTGTCCATGCCCGAGGCCCAGCAAAAGTGAGAAGCTTCCCATTAATATTTTCATTACGCAAAGCTATGAATGTCAAGCGAGCAATATCCTAGAAGCAATTTAGCATAGAATTATTAACCAATTATGTTAATAGACTCAAAAGAAACTAAGTGGAAAGTTTACTTGGGTATCCATGTATGCTATTCTAGTGGGAGCATCGGTTCCCCATACAGATTTCTCTTCTAATATAGGCACTGCATATTGACCAATAAGGCCCTGGAGCAAATGAAAAATAACTTTTAACTACTACGTCAATGAATAATACAATTTAAGGACAATAATTACAGGAATAACACCTTATCTATTGGTTTAAAAACTATTTGTATGGGCAACTTTGCACTTCCAGCAGTTAAGAGTTAATCAATAACATCAGAAGGCACTCCATGTTAAACTTCACAAGATTCTCTTTCTAAGATATGTAGACCTTGTTCGGAACTCGAACAATGGTCTTAATTTTGTCAATAATAAGAACATAATGTGACAAGCTTCTCTGTTTCTGCGTTACAAATTTCAAGTAGCAACATCTCGGTGTCTCAACTAGTATATTGATAGCCTTTTGACACTCAGCTGTCCATTTACAATGTCATAATATATATAACCTTGATTTACACATCTTTTGAGCATAACAAATGCTTTCCCATTTTCAATAGGTTACCAAAATATTATAGATCTAACTAACAGATATGACTCTTGTATCAACATTGTGGTTAAATGTACATATACAAGACATACTTTCGCCACACCAAATAAAACCATTAGAGGATGATACCTGCATGAAGCCACATAACCGAATTACAATGTGGTTCAGGCCTGAATCCCGAAGAAACTTCTCTGTACAATATTTGATCTCCATCAGAGGAACTTCAGGATGCTTGTCACAGTTGTGGATCGAGAAAAATATAAATTTTTGAATGCCCATGGCTTTTGCACATTGTATAAGAGCAACTTTTCCTTCCCAATCTACCTAAAATGAATGGATAAAGTAAATGAGCTAGACAAGCCGCTACCACAACAAGGTAAAGAAAAGAATCGAGACAGATAAATAATCAAATCATTTTCATTCCAAGGAGAACCTTGACTCCTTAATTATACTGTGAAGCAATTATCCACCCCTTTTTGTCAGTATGGATGCTTACAGTTTTTATAGGCTCCTCAGGGCGTCCAGTGGCACAATCAATAACAGTATGGACTCCAACCAATGTTGCTGGAATCGTTTCAGGTTTGCTTAAATCCGCCTGTGCATAAATCAGATAATTTTTTCAACAACATATAATATGAAGAAAGAAGTTGCATGAATCTGAAGGTTAGTAGTGGGATATAATATAGGCTCAATGGGTACGATATTTCTGCAAATATTAATTTCTGAAATTCATAATTGCAGGGGCTCAGTGGTGAAAACATACATGTTTCAGCAAATAAAAGTGGATCTTACATTGACCACGGTGGCGCCCCAATCACGAAGAAAATCTGCAGGAGCAGGCCTTGGCCTTACAAGACATCTGACGTCGTAGCCCTCGTCCAGTGCTCTCCTCACTACTTGCCTTCCCAATGTGCCGGTGGCCCCCACAACTAGTATACTCGTCGGCCTCACAGGTGTTCCTGGAGCTAAATTCACAGCGGCCGGAGCACTCTGAGCATTGCACACCACCTTGGGTACCGAACAATGTTTGCCTACGTGAAAAAGAAAATTAGTTGGAATCATATTTCGTAATAACCCACAAGACGATTCCAATTACCTTTACTAGTTTCAAGGGTAAAATGGATAGCAAGAAAATTAGTGGGTAATGCTGGAATCATGCTAAGAGTTAATAATTAATGGCATGATGGGTAGGGACGAAATTAATTACTTACAAAAAAAAATCAAGAAAATTAGTGGGTATTTTGCATAAAAAAAAGAGTAATTACCTTTAGTAATGGTGATGGGAGAATAGGAAGGGGAAAAAGCGGAATCGGACATGGTTGGCCATGACAAGGAAGACAGCTTGCGAGAGGAAAGAGTCGGGGTAGCAAGCTGGGCGTAGAGGGTGGAGGCCATTAGAGAGTGAGAAATGGAGATGAACAATTGTATAACTATAGACTGGGGAAGAAGAGGCCACGTCGACTATTGGTGATTACATGCCAAACAGGACGGCTTATGCTTGATTGGTTACCCGCCTTCCACATCACCTTTCCCCGCTTTAAAAATTTAATGGGGCCCTTCATTTCTTTTATTCATAATTCTCTAGCTGAATTTTAAATTAAACAATTTGTTCAAAATTCTACAAATGGTTAGTACATTAAGCAGTTGATATACATTAGAGTCTTCATTCAGTCAAAAGAAAAGCCGAGTATATACAATTCAGTTTTCCTTCTAAAAAAAAAACTACTATAGACATGAAACACAGCATAATAGTACTTTTTTTTTAAACCAATTTATCTTGCTCTCTGTGTATTTAAATGCATAAAATTTTAATGATGCAGTTCATTGTCTCTGCACCATTGACTAGCAAAACTGGAGAACCAAGCTCTAAGTTTGCACTTGCATTTATGTACAATTTTTTTTGCTCCATCTAGTACTCAAAACGAGGACCTGCCCCATCTGCAACTTTTCTTTGATCCAAGAAAATCATCTTCTATTTCTGGCTCTTCAGTTTAAAAAGGCCTGCCAGAATCTGCATCATGCCTTTCGGAAGCCCTCTTCATTGAATTTCGAGTTCATTCTCCGTGTATTCTGTATCTGACCACTCTTGCTCTTCTTCACCTACCTGACCATCAATCACTTCACCCATATCTCTCCTAGCACTGTAAGTAGCAGAACCGGTATCCATTTCAGAATCTGCACAAATGCATGCTGCTGGGTTTTCATGAAACTCTCCCCTCCCGGGCTTTATCTCCATTGGCTCTCCCATGAAACCTATTTGAGATGTTCGAACTTGTGAGGTAAACTCCTCCCATGTCATGTTATTTCGATTGAGGAGCAACTTATAAAGCTTCTTCGCATTTGGGCGGATAGTCGGCTTGTGATCAAAATATCTCCTGAAACACGACACGGATTTTAGAAAAGTTTACCCTTTCCTCGAGTAACAGACTAGCAAATAAAGTGACAATGGCATCTGACTAAAGAATATGGCATTTGAAGGAGATCATTTTGTCAAAATTATGTTATAAGACAGAAACTAGTAAATATTTTTTATGAAGTCAGCTAACTGGTTCAGGTAGAAAACATCAAGTAGCTTACCTTCTTCCAGCGAGCATTCTTGCCATATTACCATTGTTATTGGAAACGAAAACATCGCTCTCATCACAAACAATGAAATCTAATGCAGCCATCCGAGAAGAGAAGGAAGAGAATGCTGCCAATTCCTCCTTGCTGGCAATTGTTTCTTTGGAATAAAAATTTGGAAATAGAGCCTTCAGAGGAGCCAAGGTTTCCTCTCCACCATAAATTTCTCCAGATGCCACATAAATATGAACATCATTACCGAAACCTAGTGCTCTAAGCATTAGGCCAATTTCCTCAGGAGTGAGAGGGCATTTTCCATTCCTACGTTCCTTATCCGGGTTTCTTTCCTGCAAGTAATGCCAAAGAAGGAAAATACCATATTAACAATAAGTAGGGGCAATGTATGGACTAATAATTACTAAAATAGCTAGTGACTCACATGTAATGTCTTCCACCTCTTTCGTATTTTACCTAGTTCTTTCCTTTCCTTGTCTCCTCCACCATAATAGCATCCGGAGAATGCAAGCATGTCTGGTTCAAACCTAGAACATGGGAAACAAGTTTCAGCAAGCATGTTCCAGTTGTAGAATATTGAATTAGAGAAGTATACAATCCACAATGACAAGATCAACATTCACATCCTAAAGGAATGTCACTGGATCGGAAAATAATACTGAAACACACATAATAACTACTTTATCAGATCAGCAATATATGCAACGCCCAAAAGGCTAGAGCTTTATTTCAATATAACAACTTGTGTTGTTGGGGAAAGAAAACATTCTTTTGAAAAAACACATTCATGAACAAAGAAAGAACATGTGTGTAAAACATCTTTTGGACATAATCAAATTACCTCAGGTGCAAGGCAACAAAGTGTTTGCTTTTCATTCTTATCCTTTCTACCAATTTTCTGCCCATTTCAATTATGGGATCGGTAAACTTCAATGCATGATAATTGACTCTGCATCTAAGCTTCTGCAAATCTGTATTCAACCGATTGGAAAGCCTATAGTCAAATTTTGTTAGCTGAACCGCCTGCATCAGAACAAAGCAGAGAGTCAAAAAAAAAAAAAGAAGAGAGAATCCACATCCAAAAGTAAACTAGTTAATCAAGATATTTTTAAAGGGACAGTAGGAAAACCTCAGACAAGAAATATGCAATAAACTACACAGCCACTCTGTACAATAAGAAGTTGAATCCCCAACACCCACCCAACAGGTTGCGTATACAACAACACAGACATTGTCATGAAGATACCTGACTTGCAACTTTTTCAGTAAATAAGGTGGAGTTTGTGTTGTATGGATAGTATACCTGTGTCTAACTTTCTGTATCTTGAACTTTCGAATTTGGAACTACTATGACTTGGTTGTGCATTAGAGCAATATGGATGGGGAAGTACAACATTTCAGCATGAGTTGCCACATACATGTACAATGCAACAAGAGTAACAGAATACGAAGAACCTAGCGAATCATGTTATGTACACAAATTTCTATGCTGTGGGATGATATCATGTTCTGATGCACTGGACTAGGCAAACATGTCCCATTAATTGATAAAGAGACTTACGTGCTTTTTCTTTAAAATAGGATGGATGCGAGTTTGATAACATTTGGCATTGCACTTCCTTGGCACGCGCGTTGTATATGGAGTTATGATTTTACCTCCGATTCTTGGGAGATCCCTAATAATTTTGACATCCTTTGACATTCGTGAGATAAACCAGTCGACATCAAAAATCTCAGAGAAGTTACTGCACGTAGAAAAGGATTGATTAAGTTTCCGAATTGTAGTACACTATAACAAACAAAAAGATAGCTCACAAAATGCATTTGTGCACAAAGTATTCCAAATAAAACCTTGAATCTTTCCAGTAGGATTTCTTGTCGAGTTTAGGAACTACAAGGACGGCATTCAAGATATGAGCTGCAACAACTGCATCTACAATCTGAATCCAGCAAGACAAGTCAGTGTCAATAGAAAACTACATACACCCTTACAAATAAAAGAGGACCACTAATAAGTAAATTAGCCTGTAACCATCAAAATGATGTTAATTAATTAGTTTCTGCCAGGTCAAAGGAAGGAACTTCAATGAAAGTAAACTGAGTAATGGTAAAAGGCTAAATTGGGATCGGGGAGCAGACTAGAATACTCTCTAGACTATTAATTCATGGTATCATTCACAAGCTACAACTCGCATTCCCTATGCAGTTGCATGTCACAGGTAACATTAATAATAATATTTTGCTGGTGTATCAATGCACCATCAGAATTCCAATTTCCAAGGGAAAAGAAAGCAGAAGCTAAAATATTCAAATTTCTTTCTTCACTGTGCCAATGCCAACTACATAATTTAAACGAGGGCATCCCACAAATAATGGAAGATATCATACAGGTATCAGAAAGGACATGGCTTATAGGTGGTTTAAATGTTTTGAACGTTTGAACTTATATCTTATCCAAATCTGCACTACTTGTTTCTTTTCGAAAAGCTACCAAAAAAGCACCTCAAAAAGTATCTATTATATCTATAAATGCAGTGGGGGCGTGTCTTAGAATTTAAATCCTACAAGGAACAACACTCAAACGATATAGAAGCTATTGTCAAGTATGCGTCTATCCATGTTTGTTGACCTTTAATTAGGGAAAATTTGGCAACAACAACCTATCAGTGTAATCTCGCCTTGGATAGAGAGGCATCGGTTCAATAATTAGGGAAAAAAAATACTACTACTATATATTTACCCCTGTTCTCTGTTGATTCAAGCCTCCACTAGTTGCAATCATCAAGTACCTATCGGGATGAGTATTAACCTCTGCAGCTGCAAATGTTACAGTCACAGATCAGACGACTATACAGAACAAAATAAAAGAAAAAGTAGAAAAAAAGGGGTAAAACAAAATGCACCCACTTGGAAAATTATCACTGGAATCACTGCAGCCATGGTAGAATTTCGATTGCTTCGAAATCCATACGTCTGCGCTTAAACTTCCTCCACCCATCTATGCATTCAAAATCAGGAGCTTCAGATAAAAACAAAAATCAACGGAAACAGTCAAAAGAGCTGTACTAACGCTCACCGGAACGCGAAAGACGTGTTCCTTTTGCAGGTTCATCTGAAACACCGTCCCGTTATTGAACTAAATGCAGTAACAAATCAAAATCAAAACAATGAAAATGATGTAATGGATGAATGGGAATATACACATACCGCTATGGGATTGATAAGGTGCTGGTGGTGTGGAGTGATGATGGGAGGAGAGAAAAACGCCATGAATAAAAGAAGAGCGCCAGATAAAGCAGAGAGAAGAGGAAGGAGGCGATGAATGCGGCGTCTTCTTCTTCTGAAAAGCAGAGTATGGAGAATGATTTGGAAAATTCCAAGAAACAACGTCTCATGTTTTCTCTTCTTCATCTTAATCTTCAACAAATACTTTTAGTAGAGATAGATAGAGAAATATATATATGAAGGCTGCCTGTAGGTGAGACTTGTGTAGAAGGAAGAACAACAAGTTGGTAGGGAGAAATATTAGGAAGTGGTTTAACTAATACTTAACATACTGATTTAAGGAGTTTCGATTAGGCCTAATCCAAAAAAATGTTCATTTCAGAAAATAAACAAGCGTACGAGTTTTCAATTATATTCTTTTTTCCAAATCTAAATTAATATAGATTATGAATTTTTAATTATAAAGGACATTTCCATAAGAGGTGTTACGTCGACATTAATTCATTTTCCCATATATGCATTCCCAATTCTATGGTACGGCTGTTCACCAAAAGTTTCCGTGCTTATTGGTTCCAGTGGTGGTGGTTTCCACCCACTATTCTATTTTTATATTTATTTAACTTTTTTAGTGTTGGTAGGAGCTTGGTTGAAATTTTGAAAATAAAAAATACTCATTTTATTTCAAAATAATTAAACTGTTAAAGTATTTTAAAATAATTGTACTGTTCAATATTCGTTTGAATCTTTTTTTTTTTAAATTTATCTTTTATTAATTAATATTTTATTGACTTAATAATTAATGATCATTATTAATATTTTGGAGTTTAAAAATGGCAAAAATTTAAAAAACATGACTAATTTTTATTTTTATTTTTTAAGATATGTGTCATATTTCAACAATTCAATTATTTTGGAATAGAAGAAGTTATATATAAAAAATAAAAGTACGTCTTATCATGAATAAAAATTCTAGTTATTTTTAATTTTTTATGAATAATTTGAGGTAAAAATATATTTTTGTTGTTTATCAAAATTTCAAAAATTTTGAAATTCTATTTCGAGTTCAACTTCCGGAAAAAAAAAGGCACAAACGCGCTCTTAATTGATTTGTTTGATTTTGCTTTGATATGAAGTTTTTAAAAGTAAAGAAGATTTTTAGATTAAAAAATATAAAATATTTTTTAGTCTTGAGATCTTAAATGTGTAAGTGAAAAGTTATAATAAAAGAAGTAATTGAAAAATGATAGAGACATTCTCATTTTAAGAACTAAGAAAAAGTATGACAAACAAATTAAATTTTACTTGACCCCTAACAAAAATAGATATTTCATTTTACTTGTCCGTTATAGCAAATCAAGAATATTTAATTTCTCAATCCATTTTACTTTTTCTTATCTAATAATTTAAAAATAATTTTTTACTTTTACTAATTATTTTTAACATATCAAGAAATGACGATTATTTTTTCTTATATTACCTTAACATTAATTACTTTTCACCAAATTATTTTCCAAGATCTAAGATTACATATCAATTAATATAGACAATATAAGAAAATGTTCATATTTTATTAATATTATTTAAGAGGTGTGTAAAATTAATGGAGGAAATATTTTTTTTCTTATATTATCCTTATTATTAAATACTATGTAAATTAGAAGTAATAATCTACCCAAAAATTTCTTTTGGGATATGGAAAGTCAAAAGGGGTCAAATAATAAAAAATGAGGAAGCACTTTCTCAATTCATTTTTTACCTGTATTAAAAATAGATTTTTTCTTTTATTTTTTCAATATAAAAAATAATTTGTATGCTTTTAGCTACTCACTTTAATATATCATGAGATTTTTCTTCTATTTTACTTTTAACAATAATTATTCATTTTAAACTATCTTTCAAATCTAATTAATATAAATATCATAATAAAAATATGTGCTTTATTTTTTAAAATATATAAAATTTATGGTGAAATAAATCTACATATCTTTTCAAGTAAGTAAAATCTACATATTTAGTGATTATTGGATAAATACCATTCGTTCTTTTTGGCTCAAAAAATGATTAACTGAATTTGACCTAGCAAGTTCAAATGCTTTTTATTTTTATATATTATTTTACAAATTCTAAATATTATTTTACTTTCTCAAAAGTGATAATGATATTTACTAAAGAACGAGTCTAAAGTCTAATATGTGATTCTAATGCTATTGTATTTTTTATTTATCTAATTCGTTGAACTATTCAACTTTCATTGATTAATTAATTAATTTATATAATCTTACCTCCTTTTGCCTCGTTTAATCCAAAAGTAAATTGTACTAGCAAATGAAGTTGGCAATACGATCTCACAAGCAATTGCATGAAACTTTGAATTATAGTTCTATTTTATCTTTTAGGTGAAAAGTTAATCGAGTTGAATAAGTTTTAATTATCAGTTATTGATAACTAAATTATCTAATTTTACGATAACTTCACGTATCTTAGACGTGACTAAATAGAATAGGTAATCAAAAACTAAAATTTTAAAAAGTATTGTTATATTTATTTAATAATTTTTTTATTTTATAACCATAACATAATTCTCATAACAGGTCTATGACGACGGTGACTCATATTGCCAATTCTAAACATATAGTTTTGCATAATGAATTTGATTTTTGACACTCAAATCTAATGTCACTATACAAATTTAAAGAAATGAGATATACTTGGACGCAATCCCTTTTTGGTTTGATTAAGTTAGTGGGACAAAAATTCAAGCAAGATCTTTGTAAAAAGGCATATAACTAAAAGGTGTCTCCTCCTTCTAGGGAGCCCAGAAGTACACGTGCTCCATCGTCCTTGATAATATTGTGTATTCTTATTTGCAACGCATAAATTAAAATCTGTTTTTAGGTTTATTATTTCTTTCAACAGATAAACACATATTACATTTAGATTTATGGTTGGCACGATTTCTGAGTTTGGATTATTTAATCAGCCGATAACTACCACCGAGACCAGACATTTATTGATTAAAATGGTGGTAGTAATTAATATCTGGTCAAAGTCAAACCACCCAATTAGCAACGCCAAGGGAAGCAGTCAACAAGCAAATTCATCCCAAGCATAAATGGATGATGCTGGTCTGACGTGTATATATTGTATTTGATTCTTATACTATTAAACATAATACTTTTTTTTTATTTATCCGTTTTCACAAATCAAGAAAAAATTATTAGTATTTTTCTCGCTTACTATCTTATTAAATAACTATTTTAAAAATATAATTTATAAGATTAATTTAATAAAGGAGACCACTAATAATTTTATCTTAAAATAAAATGAAACTATATAAAAAATAGTTATGGTTAGGTGTTTGAGAAGTAGTTAAGATGTGTAATGCTAATTAAGTAATGATTAAGATAATAGCTAGGTTGCACCTAATTATGCAGCCCCACATTAACAACAATTACAATGATGTAAATAAGGACCGGCTAAGTAGTAGTCATAATCTGAGATTGAAACATCGTCAGAAGCACATTAAGATATTAATCAACTTGTCTGGTACAATGAAGGGGTTGAGCTGTTCCTTTTGTGGGAAATCATTGTTTTAGTCTGACAATATTATAGTACAACTGAACATGTTACATTTCCTTTTAAATAATTTCATTTCTAATTTTTTGAGACCTTTCAACTTCTCTCATCTATCCTCTACAACTTTTATGTAGACTATATATTGATAGCTATAGAAAATATCATGTACTATTTGTTTCATTAATCAAAAAGTTATGGAAGATTGATGATATTAAAACCTTCAATTTAGTACTGCAGTCGATTGCCTCCTACATAAGTCAACATATATTGATGAATTCATTGTGATGAATTACCTGCTTTAAAGGTATTAATGCAGTTGAATTTTGTATCCAACTATACGTAGATCAAGCGTTTACTTATATAATTCTACTAGTTTTTTCGCTTTGATGATCATAAATATTTGACTAATGCGTATGACAAATAATTAATCTCCAAATAAGTCATGAGGTGATGAGTCATGTGAAACTTAGTTTAATAGAGAGATTGTTGAGTGTGCAAACGAAATCTCATATTAAAAAGTAAGATAAATATAAGGCGTACACAAAAATATTCTTAATGATGTGCTGAAACAGATTCAAATATTTATACAGAAAAAAATTGACTTCTCCAATATTTAATTACAAAGCTAATTGAATTAATCTCATTCACCGTTTCTGACTATAGAAAATCGGCTTGATTCACAAGTGCGGCCTAGTGAAATATGTGGACCACAAGGAATGGTATTTTATTGGTTAATTAAATTTAAAAGGGAGAGCCTCTGGATTCTGCATGTCTTTCAGATTCACTCAAACAACAATTAGTAAGTTAAATAATATGGGGACTGACTCATTTTGTTTTAACTTATTCATCCAAAAATTATAGTATTCCTAGTAACGGACGATTTTATAATAAATGCCCAAAGACAACATGCAGAAACAGCATCACGTGAATATTGTTTACTGAAACAAGCAGTTGTGTACTTCAAACTTCATTTAATTTAAATCATGCGAAGAGATAATGGATCAATTACAACAACACATCATTGCCTTTCTTGTGTTCAGGTGAAATACGGAAATTGCTTGGAATTTACTAAATATTAATACAGAGGTAATGTTATAAAAGGGTTTTCCGGAAATAATTTCTCCATCTCTATAAGATAGTGATAAGATCTGGCTCTCTCCACACCCCACTTGTGGGATTTCACTTGATATGTTGTTGTAGAGATAATATCATAGAGAGTAGTATTTTTCATTCGATTACTTAATTTGAAAAGTAATTGTTACGCCGAAAAATGACCGACTTTTAAAAAAAATGAAAAATTCAGTTTAAAACTCAATTATTTTGAGAAAAACTAATTTTTTAAATTTTAAAGGAAAACAGAGTCG
>JAABOM020000001.1:39350067-39365712 GCA_011800125.2 Solanum clarkiae
TATGTCCTAACAATTTATATTATTTAAAGTTATGATATAAATAATTTTATATCTAATATAAAAGAAAAGAATATGAATCATATATGGTAAATGTTTAGAAAGATTCTATTTTTATAAAATAAAAAATAATAATATAATAATTAACAATGAATTTTTTTTTTGTGTAAAATTTGATGCAGTATGTTGAGGTTAATTTATACTAAAATAATGCCAATATCATTTTAGTGTAATGAGTTGGAGATGTCATTATTACATCTTCATTCAGTATAGTGATTTCGAACTGCGTGCCTTTTCTTTTCTAATTTGGTCAATACCCAGGAAAATAGAAACAATCAACCTGGTAGCCCATAGAATATTTTAATTAAGCTAAGCATGTTGTGCCAATTTTATATTCTCCCATAAATGCCTAAAAAGATTAAACTCGTACAGTATACTACTATCAAATTAAGCATCTTTTTGTATCCAATCAATACGTGAAAGAAATACTCTCATCAAATTTAGCTACTATTAAAAGTTATATTTGAATAAGTTTCAAATTAAAATTTATTTTTCAAATGCTAAAAAACTTTTTAGTATCGAATCAGTACAAATTACACTAATATTGACAAATTAATAATAAAATTAATGTCTAATGAATAGGATAACATATCAAACATTTTTTTTAATATCTATATAAGTTTTCAAATATCCAAAAATTTGAAGTACCATATTCAAATATCAACTTTCGAAAATCCAAAAGTTCAAAAGAATTAAAAATTAAATTTCGAAAAATTTTCTTAAACTATGCTATTCTTCCAATTTCTTGTTTTAAAGATGACAAGGACTACTCATTTTCTTTTTCTTAAAAGAGACTTCTGATTGAAAACTCTATTTAAAATAAATAGGTTTTAGGAGCCTTGCTCGTCCAATTGTAAGTTTTAAACAAAAAAAAAAAAAAGTGTCGACGTAGTAATATTAAGGTTGGAGGCGGCAAAATGAGGGAATATCACAATGGAAAGTCACGTCCAACGAGCCAAAATTGGTTTTACCGACTCATCGTCCTATCCCCAATAATTCCGGTTAGCCTCCTCTACCGCCGGCAGCCTCTTTCGACTCCGACACACAAGGTATGCTATCCAATTCCCTTTTTTTTTAAATTTTTTTTACACGTACAGTAATCTCCCACTGTGCCGTCGCTATATACCCGCAACCTCAATCCCCCGCCCCTCCCCCTTACTTCCATTCCATCTGCTCTTAACTCTTTCCTACCTTTTTAGTTGAATATGACCATTGGTGCGTTGAAAAAATACTATTTCTATTGGGGGTTCGATTCGCTTTTTTACTCCTCTGTTTTTCATTACAGAATTATAGGGAAAAGAAGGTTAGCATATTGCATTTTTTGAAGGTACCATCCTAATTTACAATTTGTCCAAGTGGGAGAAAAGGTTGCCGCCTTGATATCATCCTAGTCTACAATTCAAAAAGAAAAAAAAACTACCATCTTGCGTAGAGCTTTATACTATATAGCTTCAATTGTAGTTTTATACTGTATAGCTTCAACTGTACAATTAATCCTGTTCTGGAAAATCAATGTGCTGCTTTCTCTCGTTCTGTTACAGTGTTACTGTCTTACTGTTGTTAATTTGTATAATTTTTCATCATTTTTAAACATTCACCCCTCCTCTCCCCCCAAACTAAACAAATACATAGTGCTAATTTTAGGATTAAACAGCTGGGAGCGGTTCTTGTTTTTTCACTCTCTTCAGTTGCTGTATTCTGATATATTTGTTCTTTAACATTTTTGTATGACTATCAGGTCCTTCTAATTTGATTATGAAGTGAGGGACACAAGCTTATATAAAAATGGCTGCTGCACAATTGACCACTAAGGCGATGTATAATGGGATTACTCAATTGGAAGTGAAAGAAGAGATTTCTAAAAGCTTCTTGTTAAGATACTCAGGCTGCCGTTGCAATTCCTTTCCAAGAATCGGTCACAACAGCTTGAAATATGTTTACGGTAGCAAAAATTGTTCTTTATCGATTGGAGAAATCAAAAGATTTTCATCTTCACCTGTCTTCTACCCTAGGAGGCAAAAATCTTTAAGGTTCCGTTATAAGTTCAGTTCAGAGAGTGCTGCAGAAGATCATGATTTGCAGGATACAACTGCTGTAAAAGGAATGGATGATTTCTCAAGATCAAGTGGAGAACTAGAGTAAGACCCTGAGCTCACTTAAGTTTTCTGGAGTGTGGCTTTTTCTGATGCTAGGCAGACATGATTAGGGTCCTAGTAGCGATCATTTCCCCATCGTTACGTGTGTAAAATTAGGTCTTGAGCCTAACTCACACCCCAAAAGCTAGCTCAAAGGAAAGAGGATTGCCTGAGCCTTATAAGGAGTCTACCCATCTCATTAACCACCAATGTGGGACTTTTTGTCATTCTTCAACATGAATAAGTTATTTTCACTAAATCTCTTGTCAGGGTCACTTCTTCAATCTCTCTTTCTAACTTGGAGTGTTCTTCCTGTGATTATGAAGTGGTGTCTAAGTAATTTCTAGTTATAACTGGTAGAAACCAAAAAGAATCTCTCACTAGGTATTTCCCTGTGGTAGACTATTTCCGGACTCCACGTGTGGGATTACACTAGGCATGTTATTATTGTAGATTGTTCCCCCCAAAAAGGAGTATCTGGTGTAGTTTATGCTTTACAAAGCTTCTTGACATCAAAGTTGGCTGCTTAAAAAAGAGAACCTGGTGTTGCCCTTGAGGATGGTTGCAATTAACAGCTGCACTTCGCCACACCCTATTATGCTGTTCTGTTTCCATTGTATCTAGCGCTGAACTTCTACTTTCATCCTACATCAGAACATTTACAGTAACATTGTTGTAACAGGGTTATTACCTGTCCAAGATCTTGGTACTTCTGTCAGCTTTGGTATCTCAAGTGAAGGCCCTTCTAGAATGGGCAGGGGCAGTTGTTGGCTTAATTGCTTGGGTTTGGGAACTTTAGCAATTATGAAAAAATTTAAGTTATATGGCCTTCACAGTTGTTGTCTGCATTACACAAAAAAAGTAATTATTGCGGAGGTTAGGTTCATTGATGAAGTTTAGAGATTTTAACTGACCCTAGAATGTATTCTAAACTTTTAATATTTCATAATGTGGATCATATCCACTGCGGAAAAAGAGGGTAGGGAAGGGGTTTTAGGATCCATTCTATGCATTGATGTTTACATGTTAAATCCCTTTGTGGATTTTCCAGCTTGCTACAATATATATTGAGTTTATGTGGTTAAATCATGACATGTGGCATTACTGATTTGTCTATTTGATAGTTTGATAAGTCAGCTCATGTTGATGGTCCTCATCCTCTTGACAACATCATCATCGCAATTTTATTATTTACTTTTGGTTGTACGGGCAAATATTCTCATAAGCATGAAGATACTTAACCGGTTAAACCTTCACTTCCCTTTGCTGATCTAATTTTCTTTTCTCAAATCCTTGGTTTCAGTGAGTTGAATGAGACTGAACCCATTATAACAAATGCCAGAAGTGAATCAGCAGGAGAGGCTCCCACAGGTTCACCTCAATCAAAGGATGTCAGGCGTGAGCTTGTGATGCTGTCCTTGCCAGCAATTGCTGGACAGGCCATTGACCCTTTGGCACAGTTAATGGAAACTGCTTATATTGGACGCCTGGGTAAGGTGGAACTTTTGCACATTCAGCATTTTTATGTAACTCTTTAGTTGAATTTTATGATCTCCAGCAATCACCGATGAGCTGGTATAAAAACCTTCTATTTGGGGGGTGGGCGAAAACGTATGTCAACAGCTAACACTAATTCATCACTAAGGATCTTACATTAAGGACGACCCTTAATTCGTTGATGCTGGTACTTCATCACATGAGGACGACAAGTTCTGTAGCTAGTTGTTATGGTGTAGGCATAGCGGTTATGCTTGGACCTATTAAACATTTAGTTGTGGCCATCAGAAGTACTTTAGTTTCTATACTTTTTAAATTGTGTGCGAACCTTCAGCTGATGACCAGAAGAGCATGATGTTCCCCATCTGTGTTCTTTAAAAGAATTTGATTTTCTTCATTGCGTCCAGTGAAGCTGGAAACGGGGTTTTTTGAGGTTTCTGCCCCTTTTCCTTTTTGAGGGGTGGAGGGAGTGTTGGCCTTTTTATGCTTTCTTCTTTCCTGTTACTGCTTGAAGCTTGGGAGTTATTTCTGTCTTACAGGTTCTGTGGAATTAGCTTCAGCTGGTGTCTCAATATCAATTTTTAACATTATATCAAAGCTTTTTAATATTCCTCTCCTCAGTGTTGCGACATCTTTTGTGGCTGAAGACATTGCCAAGAATGCAACCAAAGTCTATACGTCAGGTAAATGGAGTGTTGACTTTTTTCTCATTCATTGTGTTATAATGGCTTAGGTATCAACTGAACTAGAGTTGATCTTCTTTCTCATGCTCCGAATTTTATGGATATACATTTGTCTATGTGTTGTGCAGAGAAGGCAAAAGGCACTGATGGTAGACTTCCCACTGGGGTAGCAGAAAGGCATCAGTTTTCTTCTGTGTCTACTGCATTAGTTTTAGCAGTTGGCATCGGCATAATTGAAGCTTTGGCTTTGGCATTGGGTTCTGAACTACTTCTTGGTTTGATGGGCATATCATCCGTATGATGGCATATATATTTTCTCACTTCTTCATTTGAGTTCCTTCTTTTTGTTCTTGGTTTCATTTGTGTAAAGTATGCATTCAGCACGTTAGTGCACATAATGTCCTGAAGAAGGAAAAGTTTTAAATAAGGCTCACAAGAGACCATTTTTTCCTGGCTAATTTATAACTCATACAACTTCTATGTTTATTTTTCCGTGACTACTTTTCAATTCTACTTTTCCTTTTTTCTTTTTTGGGAAGGATGGGCCTGTTAATAGGGAAAGCAGAAGTCAATTGAGAGAGAGACCTTTATGAAATTGGTAGATGCACCATCTGGGTGCAGAGTGAAATTACAATCATTAGGCTAGGTTGCAACTTATATTAACCTCTGTAAATTTGATGATGTCTGCGTATAATCTGAATGTGTAAAATAATAGTGTATTCCATCTCAAGGAACACATTACCTATTTGGTTTGACTCAGTTGTGTTGTCTAAGTTTTTCATTTTAGTAATAATCATGTTTGCAACTTGAGTGGATTGAGTTGTTTTTTGTTATTTAGCTAATTGTGCTTAGTAGTAACAACAGTTGCACTTCTAGGCTAAGGAAGACTAGCTTCTTATTGGGATAACTAAATTCTCAAATGGTTAATTGGAGGAGAAAAAATCCTGAGGACTTCTAAGGCAATGTTCGATTAGGAATATAGCAACACTATTTGTGGCTTCCTAATTTATTTCATCACAATATTCTTCTCGTCATGCAGGCCCTTCAAATGCACATCGTTGTGTACATGCATAAAGATTACGGATAATAATTTTCCTATGAGTTCTTACCACGAAAATTGTTTTGTTTGTAGACTTCACCTATGAGAGTTCCAGCAAAACAATTTCTTGCTCTGCGTGCTATTGGTGCTCCTGCATTTGTAGTTTCCTTGGCCCTTCAAGGCATATTCCGTGGATTTAAGGATACAAAAACTCCAGTCTTCTGTTTAGGCAAGTTTTTGAACCCTGGTTGTTTTAAGTGATAATAGTTCTTGCCAAATATCCATTCTTTTTTTTTCATTTATACAGTTCTGATGTATAAATTCCAACTTTTGGGTATCCTAAATTTGTGGCAGGCAATGTACCGTTCGACAACGTTCTAATTAACCTGGAACACCTTTGTCATCTAACTCATATATATCTTCTCCTCTGATCACTTGCATTCTTAATTTAATTGCTTAGTTGCACTTGAGTTTGTTCAGTATGTACAATAAGCTAGGCGGATTTGTGTATTATATGCTATTTTTTTTGTTAGTATAGTCGTAATGTCTCTCTTTTACAGTAAAGTAACAAAATTAAGTTTGAAATGTTCTCTAATTTACTTGGAGTCCAACCATTTTATATATCAGTCTACAGAAGGCTCTTACTTGATTAAAGGTGGTTCCTTGCAGAAAATAAAGAAGCACTATGATTACCTGCATATCTTTCAATTTGTTAGTTGGATTATTCTAAGCTAATTATTCGGTTCTTAGTGAACACTGCAACTTGGAGATTATTCTCTATAAGAAAGCTGAGTGCTTCCTAGAATTTCTGTGATTACACCATTTTGTTGAGTGAGTCTTACATTGAGAGTATAAATAGACTAACCCAATTCTCCTCCAAAATTGTTATATAAAATAACAGAATTTCCATCCTGGCTGAGCTTATTTTCCTTCATTTCTGATAACGGTTCCTCTGAATTAAATGAGAAAAGTATCTTCTAGTTTGGCAGATAGCCTTATTGTAGGCTGAGTGGAGTTGAATTCTAAATCCTGAGACACCTAAAACTTAATAGATTAAATTCAATTTAATCCAATTTCTGGTAATACTTGAAGAGATTCTTGTTACAAGTATTTTTGCCTTTTTATATAGTTTCTGTTTATAGACTTTAACCAAAGCTTAAAGTTCCAGAAAATTCTCAACCTTTTATTGATTTCTGTAGATGAATAGATCAAATTCATTTTTCATCTTTCTTGAAGTCTCGGGTCAGCTCAGATTAAAAATTAGTTTCCTTACTCTGTGCAAACTGTTTAGTGATAGTTGAATCTCTATTAAAAAGGACCCAAAATTTTTATTGCTTTTGTGATGGACTTCACGTTATCAGAACTATTATTGCGCTCAGAAATACAAACTCTCTGTCTTGTGATGTACGAATAAAGCTTTTTCATCGTCCTCGACTTCAAGTTTTTTCTTTTATCCTCTTGTTGCATAGTAAAGCTTTTGGAACAAACAATTTTCAGTTCAGTGGATAATGCTATATTCTCTACTTGAGAGTTCGAATAGTAAAATGAATAATTTTATGTTACCAATTTCCAAAAAAAAAAAAAAAAGAATAATTTGAGGATCAGAAGTTAATCAGCAATTTGAGTCAAAAGAGAATCCTTGTCCGTTCAGTATCCTTTTGTTGGCAATTCTTAGATGTTCCCTCTGTTTCAACAAGAATGAGGGGTTCACAGTGCAAGTCAAACCATCTAATTTGTGGTCTTAATGAAAACTACCTGATCCTTAATTCTTAAAAAATAATATTTATATATTACTTCAAAAATATTTTTTATATATTTCATACAAATATTTTTTTACGCTTAATGTAGTCATATTAAGAGTGACAAGATTAGGAGTTAGGTTATCCGGGAGAAGGTGGAAGTGGCCCCTGTGGCAGACAAGATGAGAGCAGCGAGACTGAGATGGTTTGGACATGTGCAGAGAATTGTCAACCCTTTAGTTAGGACGTACAAGAGCTTGAACTTGGGGGCTACGCAGAGGGGTAGATCGAAAAATTATTGGGGAGAAGTGATTAGACAGGATATAGCGCAACTTTATATCATTGAGGATATGATTTTAGATGGAAACGGGTGGAGGTCGCGTTTTAGGCTAGAATGTTGGTAGGAGTGACGGTTTTATGTTTGTCATAGGATTAACCTGTCATGGGTTGTTATTAAAAATACGTTTTGATTATTTTGCTATTTTGATTTTTCTGGTAGAATTGACATTTCTCTTCGTTTAGCCGTTATTCTATAATTATTGTTTTTCTTTTTTACTTGGGGTGGATACATTTGAGCGGAGGGTCTTTAAGAAACAGCTCTCTATCTCAATGAGGTCGTGGTAAGGTCTACGTACACTCTACCCTCCTTATTCTATACTTTGTGGGATTTCACTGGGTATGTTGTTGTTATGGTTGATGAAGTCATAAACTTGTGGTCATGTAAATTTCGTTTGATCCCTGATGTGTGATAAAACAATAAAATGGAGGGGTAAAATGTAAAGCTTTTTGATAATGGAATATTATCTGATCGATGTTTATTGTTAAATAAATAATTTGATAGTGAAAATGATTCTTGTTTAAGTGTTATACAGGAAAAATGCCCCAAAAGGTAGGTTTTTCCTCCCCTTAAAGCCGCCTGTCAATGAAATTTGATGTAATTTACGAATGCAATTCTTTGTTGTTCCTGGATATGTTAATGGAGTTTTATTCATACTTTTGTTGTGATGTAGCATATTGTTAGTGCAGGCATTGGAAACTTTGTAGCTATATTTTTGTTTCCCTTACTTATGTACTACTTCGGCTTGGGTGTGTCTGGAGCTGCCATATCCACTGTCATTTCACAGTATGTACTCCTCTCTAGTCTTTCTAATCATGTTTCTTTTCTTGTCTACTGTCTCATGCTTTTGTTCTTTTAATCAATTCTCTGTATTTTTATATGTTGAATTACTTACAAGCTTCAATTTTCTAGATACCTAGTGGCCTTCTCTATGATGTGGTATTTAAATCAGAGAGTAATGATATTACCTCCAAAATTTGAAGAGCTGCAATTTGGTGGCTATTTAAAATCTGGTGAGTGTTACTCTTGAGTCGTACTCCAAGATTCCTCCTGTTTGATTAACAAGCTCACCTTTGTACATGTACCACAGCTATCTCTTGATGTTTGTTGTGTTTCGTGTCTGTATACTTCTCATGGTAGTGAAGGTATTCTTCTAATTTTGTATTTATGCTGCCTTAGGTGGTTTTCTGATCGGAAGAACTCTTTCTGTCCTTTTCACAATGACACTTGCTACATCAATGGCTGCCCGTCAGGGTGCTGTAGCGATGGCTGCTCACCAAATATGCTTACAGGTTTGGCTAGCTGTCTCCCTCCTCACAGATGCACTGGCTGCATCTGCACAGGTAAATTGATATAAATGAAATCCTTTTTATCCCCATGGGTCTAATTCTAATCATAGCTTCTCTTTTCTCTTGTACCTCCTACGTCAAAACCTACATGTCTTTTTGTGTATGTTTATTTATCCCATATGCTTATATCAATTGTTTTTCTTGTTTATGGTGGGTGCATCATGTTTGAATCGGCAACTACTTCTGGTGCTTCAAAGCTTCAAATACCATAGTCAAATGATATATTATGGGAGTTGACCAGTAATAGTTGATCTCTTGCATCTTATCACAATTTTTCAGTTTTGAGGCAACTACTCTTTACTATGTTTCCAGGCGCTGGTTGCTAGTTATTTATCAAAAGGTGATTACATGGTAGCAACCGAAATTACACACTATGTTCTAAAGGTTTGTGCTTCCCTCTTCTTTTTTGTGCCATTGAGCTCTGCAAATAGTGAGATGCTCTACAGTAATTAGTATGAGTTTGGACCTATAATTTGCAGATAGGGCTAGTTGCAGGTGTTTTTTTGGCGGCTGCATTGGGTGTTTCTTTTGGCTCTTTATCCACTTTATTTACCAAGGACACAGAGGTGCTAGCTGTGGTTAGTACAGGTGTATTGGTATATCTCTATACCTTTGGAGAGTATTTCGTTAAATTTAATTTATCAATGATTTATCTTTGAATTTTTCTCTTACGAGTGTGGTGTTTGCTTAGAAACAAAGTTTAAAATTTTAAAAAATTGCTGCAGTTTGTCAGTGCCAGTCAACCAATAAATGCTCTTGCATTCATATTTGATGGCCTGCATTATGGTGTTTCAGACTTCTCTTATGCAGCTCGTTCCATGGTAAGCCTGTAGTGCATTATGATTGAATACTTACCAAGTATATATATTTATATTTACTCAGGTCGTTCTCTTTCTTTGGCATACAGATGCTGGTGGGGGCAATATCATCTGGATTTCTGCTTTGTGCTCCCAGACTTCTTGGTCTTCCTGGTGTTTGGCTGGGATTGACCCTTTTCATGGGATTACGCATGATGGCTGGGTTTATCAGGTAATGAACACTCTCCATTTTCCTCCTCTTTGCATGCAAACTAGAACTGTGCATTTGTGGAAATACATATGTGGTTGCATGTTTTTCCTGGACAAGATTCTTCTAATGCTGTGTGTAGTTCCTCATCTGTGTTCTGACTTTTGAGAGGTATTTTCCATTGATTCAGCAATAAACACTGTTGATTTCAAGTGGAGATTGGAGGCTTTTAACGAGTTAATGTTAGATATGCATGATGTTTCAAGAATTCTAGATGATCACTGCACGTGCTAGTGTGTGTTAACAGTTTGAATAACTGAAAATTTCAAATCTCCAGTTATATCACATGATTTTTGTATTCAGGTTATTGTCAAAGGAAAGTCCTTGGTGGTTTCTGCATTGTGACACAAATGAAGCTAAAGGTATAGCAACAAGGTTTTGATGAAACTTTATCATCCTGCGCATAACAAGTTCCTGCATTGTTGGCTCTGCATGACAGTCGCTGAATGTACTGTGTTACAATAGATACATAACTAATTAATTGGAGCAAACCTGAAAATATATGGTAACCTTGGTATTGGATGAATACAACTTGAAGTCATAGCGATGTCAGACAATTGGTTTATCTGATGCAGTTTTGAAATGATGGTCTGCTATCTTAGTACTAAAGCAATGAATATTAGTAGCAGTTTTGAACTACACAATACATATTATAATCCATTAGCTTGCTCTATTTATTTTTAGTTTACTTTGTATCCAGTATTTTTAGATAGTCCATGGCTGCTATTAAATGTTACTTTCTGGTTATTAATCTTTCTATTCCACGTTCTCTTTCAGGTTATTAATTGACCGGATAAATTTCAGATCTTTGAAACTTACGAAACCTCCTTTCGTATTCCTAACTAACTCAGCTTTCTTGGATGTTCTCTTTTTCTCTGAAAATAGGATTTACTGAGTCGCTTTCCTCCATGTGTACCTGCTTTCTTGGTTATTGTTTTTCCTTTTACCCCTCCACTTAAGTTAGTTTTTTTTTGTTTTTTTAAGAAAATTCATCACGACTGTAATAACGCCTTGTGGCTTGGTCTGGCCTATGTACATATGTTGGAACCACCGTGTATATACTTATCGACATGACTTCCTGATGTACACATGTGCCATGTAACTTCCTGGCTAAGAAGTCAGCTCTGCTAGAACGAGAAGGAAATAAAAAAGGTTATTTAGCATTTCTCGAGGTCAATCAATCCCTAATGGTCTTGCAGACTACTTGTACACAAAAAACATGTTGAATGGCCTTTCTTTGGCAAAATAATTTGGATGTATACGATACTATTTGGTTGTGTGTGTTAGCCTTGCCTATCAAAGATCAACGTTGTATCGTCATTCTACCTTGCCCAGATTAAAAGGAAGGGAGTACGAAACTGATGTGTAAAGGTTTCCTGGTTGAAATCATTAAGCTTTTATTTTCAATGAGAAAGGGACAGCAACCACAAATCACACTTTTACAACGGTAAAACTTAAGTAGAATGCGAGGAAGAATTGAAAACAAAGGGAAAGCTGATCTTATATTGGGTCTGTGTAATCCGTTGGTCCGTAAGGTTCAAACCACTCAGCCCAAAGACCCTTTTTCCTCTTAGGATTCCAGCCCATGTCCTTGCAGAGTTGGTCGTTGTGCCAAATATGCAATGCGCCGATGCATGATCTCCTGTAGTACTTCTTTGAGTATCTCTTCTTGTATTTATCCCATTCCGCTATGTCTTTCTCCATCATCTTTACGCTAGGCAGCTTGAATTTTCCATCAAGAAGCTCTGCCAGCCATCGGCACCTTATTTCTGAGGTGTATAGATTTGCTATGCTTTCTGAGAATCCAATGATTGCCAGTTGCGGAATTTGGGGATGAATGCATTCCCTGATAATAATAATAATCCATAGTAATGATTATTCTCATATGGAAAGATGCTCACACAAAGATGTTCTTTTATTTACTCACCTGTAGAGGGGAACTGCGGCAGAATCTGAGCCTGCTATGAGTTGCTGATATTTTGGTGATTCAAAAATGTGCTTGATCTTATCAATTCCCTTGAAGCCTGTGGCGAGTATGACTATGTCGGATTTAATTGGTTCGGCCTCACCCTCCAGCACAATGCCTTCTTTAGTAAATCCAAAACTCTTTGCTTTCTTCAGCTTGAGACTTCCTTGCTCAACTCTGTCGTAGAAGCCGTCGGGCACGGTGGAAATTAAACAGGCACTCAATTCGTTTAAGAAACTATGATCTGGAACCATCCCGTGTTTTGAAAGCCTGAGCTTGTGTTTTAAATAACTTTCCACAAACTTTGAGAAGCCCCACCTCTGTTTAATCGATCAGTAATATGAGTTAGTAAATTGGAGTAGTGAGTATATAATATAATTAGATAAGAGCAATTACCAGAGGTGAGAGAATTGTAGCCATGAGATATAAAAGGAGGCCTTCACCGGGTTTATGCACCGTAAGTTCAGAGAATCTGTTCAAATAGAGTTTTGCCATAGGGAATCCCCACGGAAAATAATCAGGAACGTTCCAATGCGGTGTCCTGATTACTACTGTGCACGGACGTTCAACCCCTGCAAAATTGATTGTTACTCTAAAATAACAATGTAAGAGGTAGAGAGTAGATGGAAGAATACAGATGAGTACTAATAGCATCAAATACTGAGCTCGCCTCTTACCATTGACTGTGGCGCACTCCATGGCAATGTCCATTCCTGATTTCTGGAATCCAACGACGGCTACTTGTTTTCCTTTGACAAAGTTGGTTGCAGTTGTAGAGTCCATCTTTGAATAATCCATTGAATGGATTACTTTGCCTTCAAATGCCTCGGGGCCTTTGTTTGGTGGGAAATGAGGGATGTTTGGGACTTGACTGAACCTTCCCACACAAACTACTACATAATCAACTTGGTATACCTACAGTTATCCATTTTATCAATATCTTGAACAACTTCGTTTTCCTTCCAAGTGTGATTGATAACCGAAGAAGTATTTATTTACTACAGTACCATTTAAAAGGTTAGTTGCTAGAAGTAGAGAGAAGTTGATAAGGGTTACCTTTATGGATAGGTTTCGAGTGTCTTGTACAGTGAGGTTCCATTTGCCTTTAGACATCCATTCGTCGCCAGCACCTTCATAGCTGAGGCTCAATACTTTGTTATTGAACTGAATGTGGCGAATCAAATCAAAGTGACGTGCGTAGGATTCAATGTACTGGAGCACCGTATGCTGGTCAGGGAAGACTTCTGTTACGGAATCGGGCCATGGAAAATCAGAGAATTGATAAAGGGGTTTTGGTGTCTGCAGTTTGGTGCTCTCAATGGTCTTAGTCCAAACACCACCAATGCTACTTTCCCACTCAAACACAATTGGATCAAATCCTTTGGAAAGGCAGTATTTGCAGGCCAAGAGACCGCTGATTCCAGCTCCAATGATCCCTATCACCTCCTTCCTTTTATCACAATTTGCCATGCCTCTTCTCTCTTACTCTAAACGTGTCGATTCAATGTTGATATTTAGGAATACCATTTGCTATTTATAACAATAACACGCAATTCTTACAGTGGATTTACTAAATTAATCTTAAAATAAAATACTAATGAAGCGGAACGAATAGTTTTTTGCCAGGTAACAATCAATAAATATATACTACAAAAAAATACTACTTGGCCAGGTCGATATAGATAATACACTTTATTCGGCGTCGTTTTTCTCATTATACGTTATCCTGAATTTAGAAAAAATTAGTTGGAACGTAATAATTTGTGAATAGTTTTCTGTTTTTGCTTTATGAACAATGTTGGATGGTAATTGTAACATCGCGGTTAGATCCGTTATTTCATAAAATTTATCTTATGTTGACTTTACGAAGGAGTAGAGGTAGACTGAAAACGTATTTGGGAGGGGAGGGGGAGCTGACTAGACAAGACATGACGAAACTTGATCTCACCGAGGACATCACCTTAGATAGAAAGGAGTGATAAGATCTACGTACATTTTACCTTCCCTAAACCTCACTTATGGGATACCCCTGGGTATGGTATTGTTGTTAAGATTGTTTTTTTTTCAAATAGTTCCATTATCTCGGTTACTCTTTGGTCCGTATGGTTCGGGTTAAATTTTTGGTATTTTTTTAAAAAATAATTATAAAAATTATTTTAAAATTATGATTCGGCTTAGATGGTGACATCCTTTCGTTCTTAGTCTGTTTAAAAAATAATGACTTCTTTCTTTTTTTTAGCAATATTTTAATTTCAGTTTTTCACGTGATATGTTTAAAGCTAAAAAATTAAGGGTCTTTTTGATATATTTGATATAATTTAATTTAGAACTACAGAATTAAAAAGTTCTTTATTTTCTTGAACTTTATGTCAAGTAAACCAGATCATTCTTTGTTAAAAGGAAAAAATATAACACAATGCATCATACTTGTGTATGAGACAAAAATTTTCTAGACATTTTTATTGTTTAAAAGGTGATGGATCAAGAAAAAATTGAAAGGAAACAAAAATAATATTTATCTTATTGTTTTATGGAAGGGTAAAATAATATAAAACAAAGAAAACAAATATCATTTAGATCACGAGCGGGAAAAAATCAATCAAGATGAAACTGAAGAACCAAGTCCATTTAATTTAAGTATCCAATTAAGACATAAGAGAGAGGAAAAAATATCTACTACTATACTAGAAGATTGTTATCCTAATATCATTGGATTACCTTGTAGCTTACTAGTTACTATTTGAGAGTCGAGCAGCTAACATAAATTTAGTTTCAATTGGAATAGTATAATAAGTTTCGATGAGAAGATTTTGAGTGTAAAATTATATTATCGCTTCCATCATCCCGAGTCTAATATTATAATATTTTTCAATTTAATATATAAAATACATTTTAGAGAGGTATTATTTGTTACGTATTAATTTTATTTTCTGATTATTTTAATAAAATAAAAATGGAGTGGATAATTGATTAAGTGGGTTGACTGAACGTGTCAGCAAATCTGGAAAAGAGGGATCCCACTAACAGAAGATTGATTGAATATTAAAACATTATCTCATTGCCTCGTGTTTGACTTGGGAGTTTATATTATGAGGAATTACAGAGAAGTTGATATTTTAATCAGGCCTTGATTTCCCTATTATAATTGATTCCGAATTAAAAAATAGGTTAGAAGATGATGCTGATTTTGTGCATTATTGAAGAATGAATTGTAACGTGGTGGTCCATTCCAACTTTTGTATTTTATTGTGATTATGACCTTCTTTGGAAAGCAAAAAATCAATTTCAGATACCTCTTCCTGGCTACTCACAGCCAAATTACATTGTTTAAAAAACCACAAACTTCAAATCACTGGTTTCTCGGATCAATCTTTTATATTAGCCCATGTCCTTGCAATTTCTATAACTAAATTTTATATTACATTGATGAGATTTGGATTTTTCAAAAACAACTTCTCTATTTGTATATATTTTATCTTTTTCAAACCCCAATTGTGAATTCCACCGTGTATATTGTTATTGTTGTTGATGTCAATACTTTCTAGATTGTGTTTGATAAATGTTTTTCAATTGTTACAGATTTGATTAGCTTAACTTTTTAAAAAATATTTTTTAAATCAACTTATTTTCTTTGAATTTAAGAAAAATGACAACTTATCTTATAAAAATAAAAAAAAATATTTTTTAAAATCCTCCTCCAACCTTAAATTATTATATTATTTTCTTACCCCCGTACACCCAATCCCTACCAGCCCCACCCCCCCCCCCCCCCCCCCCC
>JAABOM020000001.1:39365812-39375918 GCA_011800125.2 Solanum clarkiae
GTACATCCGACCCTCCCCAACCCCGCAATGAGCGGGAGCCTTTTGAGGCACTGGGGTATGTTGTTGTTGTTGTTGTTCTTTAATTAAAAATAGCCTGCCACTTTTATTTTCTAAAACTTGGAATAAGTATTGGTTTTACCGCCTTGGAAACTGTTTCATACGGATGGATTCTCAAGTCGTGAATGTGAAGATTAAACGAGTGACTACATCATAGGTTAAGCTTGATTTTTATTGCTTTGTCCTGTATGACATCTCTTGTGTGAGTTGTTTCCCAAGATGGATTCTTCTTGCGGCGAAAGGATACATTCAAATTACGTAGTCTTTTGGTAAAGTAATACAAAATGATTAGTTCCAATAAAACAAAATTTTTAATTGTCTTTCCTCTTCTCTGTCATATTCAGTGCACAACACGCATGATCGAATTGAAACATGTTAGTTGTCTTATATTACGTTGTGTCCTTATCATACTGCCCCTATTAGAAAGGACATGTGCAATTACAATAGTTGCAAATCTACCAGTTTTACTTTTAGAATAAACAAAATTCTCTCCAAATGCCACAAAAATCACTACATTTTTTGGTAAGGTACAATATTATGTATTTTAATTTAATAATCTTTAACATACTCTTTAATCATTACCATTTTATAGTACCAAACAGGAATATTATGTATTTTAATTTGTCTATGCTCTCTCTCGTCACTGTAAAAAAATTGAGCTAGCTTTAATTATAAAGGCTAAAAGATGAGTGATGTCTGGCATACCTATACTTAAAAAAAGATGTTTGTATATAATCACATGTATTTCATATTACGTAACGTAGGTCGTAGACGGCTGGTTAGCTGTTAGTAAGAGCAATCTGGCTAATTCCTAAATCCTTACAAACAGAGGGATTTACCGATGAATTGATGGAACCAAAACCTTCTTCTGGTCATTCAAACTGGGCCTATAGCAAAACGTATCAATGTATCCTTATTTAAGGAAAAATATCAAAGGAGTCTTGATTCTTGTTTAATCAGTAGCATGACATTGGAACAATTACTTTAGGTTCAAATGAAAATAGTGTTGAATTAGCATGAGTAATAAGGGAAACAAGTTGTACTTTCCTCAGAGCTTTAAATCATAGCTCGGCAGCATACAGGTCATGTGTGCAGAGAGAGTTCATTATTTATTCTTAAGGTCTTAGATTAGCTGGCGTAATCATAAGGTTGGAACCATTCCTTTTTCCTCCACAGTTGGTCATTGTGCAATGCAGTGATGCACCATTTCCTATAAGAATCTCTCTTCTTGTATTTATCCCACTCGGCTATCATCTTTACGCTAGGCAGCTTGTTATATGGACTCGAATACTGTATATAGAGTGAGTTCGAATAAAGAGCTAATGGCATAGTTATATACCTTGCATGGACTAACTAAAACATGTTTTTTAGATTGTGCACGAAATTCTGGGGAAGTGCATCACATTTCACGTCAGATTCAAATAAAACAAGCTAAGTTTTTGTGATCATTCATGAGGTTTTTGACTCGTCTTTTTCTGTGTAAATGAGAGAAGATAACAAAATATTGACACAGGCCATGAGCTATTATCGTTACCCAAGGCCAACGATTGTTGGTCCTCTTTTCACATGATGCCCAAAGTTGCCTTGTGTTGCACTTAGCTGGTGAATTAGGGACACAAATCAAACCACACAAATAAATTAAAATGAAGAATTGAATGAATAGAGATTTGAAAATAGATAAGTTCCAAACGATCTATATATATATGATTTTAAATGAAAAAGTAATATAATCAAAATCCACAAAAGTTTACACTACAAACTTAAAGAATGAACAATTTTATGTTATTGAATAATTAACCAGTAAGTTACAATTTTAACGATTTTGATTGCAAATTATAACCATTTTGACTTGAACGTAACCTAACGAGTGAGGGAAGACGTGACAGTGGCGAAAGTTAAGTAGCTGGGTTCAATGGATGAGTTTTAGTCATTGCTGACGATAATCATTGCTCATTGCCACTCAAGTCAGTTAAGAACGACAACGCCACAAGGGCTGTCTTTTAAAAAATTATTTTAGGGTTTAAGTAATAAGTGCAAATTGAAAAATGGAGATCGAACAGAAATAAAAATGTGAAAAATTAAGTAAAGGAAACTGAAGAGCCGCTTCTCCAAAAAAATAAAAGGTGTTGTCCTTATTTTTCTCTAACTCTTAAAGAGTCGAGACCCCCTCACAGTGTCGTTATCGTTTATAAAAAATATTTCTTTAATTTAATTAGTTATACAAATTTATTAAAATTATAGGACTTGTTTTAGCTATGACTTTTGATATTAAAGTTATGTCCTTTTGTTATAACTTTATTATTTTGACTACTGATAATATATGTATATTTTATACCTGCTTTGCATAACATATCAACAATCAATGAAGAGAAATATTTTAATTATGTATATCTCAATAGACTCTTCATATTAGGAAAAAAAATTTACACAATTATTTATTTCTATTTTAATATAATCGATTTATAATTTTTTCAAAATTATGGGACCCGCTTTAACTATAATCTTTTCTTTAGTTTTAAATTCATATACTTTAATTTTATAGCTTTGTTGTTTTGAGTATCAATAATATTTGTGCGTATTGTGTAATTATTTTGATTAAAAAAATTATTGCAAATGATGAAAAATATTTTAATTAAGGACATCTCAATAAAAAAAATTCATATTAAATTTGTATAAAAAATAAAATGATTTTTATATATAAAATCTTTTAAACTTCAAATTAATTAACATTAGTAATATTTGTTCTATCTTAAATAAGATAATAATTTATAAATAATTGTTGTGTCTGTGCATTGCATAAAATCTTCTTGACCATTATTTCCTTTATTTCAAAATGATAATTGTTAGGGAAACTTTTGAATTTTCAAAAATTGAATATTTATTTTTTAAGAGATATGTTGTATTTTTTTCAATTTTATCTTTCATTAATTGAGTTTTTAAGTTTAATTTTTTAAAACTTATTTTCTTAAAAATAAATCATACATTAAATTTTATTTTTAATATGTATGATATAGGCGAAGAATTTATTGATTTTGAAAGGGTAATAATAATGATGGTACATTAGGAAACCGACTGCTAGATTGGCTACAAAATAAGAAGGCGGTTTTCTTACTTCTGCTTACTACTCCCGTCTTTCTCTTCGGTAAACAATCAATGGAGTAGTTTATACTTGTTCACTATTTGTACAGAGCAAAAGAAATCTAATCTTTCCTTTTTGGAGAAACTATAAATAAAAAGGAATGTTACAATATGTTTAAGATGAGGGGAGGAAAAGCTATTTTGAGTTTTCCATTGATTACTGGAAAAGGTAGTGCTCCGGCGAATATTGGCCAGAAAAGGAGAAGAGATAACAAGATGGAGTTGGTGGAGATGTGAACTGCCAAGTATTTTAATTAACTAATTTCGAGGACTCTCTGCTATGACATTAACTAAATTATATCATTAGATGTAAGATAAATACTTCTCCTGTTAGAAATGATTCAGGTTTTGAGTCTTTTCTCTTTTTCAGTGATGGGTTGGAAATATTTGTCGGCTAATTGGTATGCTTCTTTGAAATGACTACTGCTTTTTCTCTGTTGCATTTAAAAACCCTAATCCAAAACTGAAATTGTCAAATTTACCCACCCTTATCATGGTTGAAAGACTTTCCGTATTATCATAGCAATCTTTTCATTATTTAGAGGTATAAATTCGCTAAGGAACTTTTTTAAGGAATGTCTAAACTGCGGGTTTGGAGTTTTGCAAAGGTTAAAAGAATTAGGTTTTGCAAGAACATTTATGTTAGTTTAGTATTCTCATTTTTGTAACATGATATTACCAATATAGATAGAAAAAACAAGTTGTACTTTTCCATTTTATTTTATTCATAGTTTCGATAAAATTATAGGTCAGCAAGTTCATTGTTTATTCTTGAAACAGGAATGTGAGGTCTTATATTAGCTAGTGTAATCCATTGGTCCATAAGGTTGGAACCCCTCGGCCCAAACCCCCTTTTTTCTCTTTGGGTTCCATCCCATGTCCTTGCAGAGTTGGTCGTTATGCCAAACGTGCAATGCTGCGATGCAAGATCTCCTGTAGTACTTCCTATAAGAATATCTCTTCTTGTATTTATCCCACTCTGCTATGTCTTTTTCCATCATCTCTACGCTAGGCAGCTTGAATTTTCCATCAAGAAGCTCTGCCAGCCATCGGCACCTTATCTCTGAGGTGAATAGATTTGCTATGCTTTCTGAGAATCCAATGATTGCAAGTTGTGGAATACGGGGATGAATGCATTCCCTAATAATTAATAATCCCATCCGTACATCATTATTTCCACATCACTAAGATGCATATAAATGCTTGCACAAGTAGTAATTTTTTCCTTACTCACCTGTAAAGGGGAAGTGCAGCAGAATCATTTGAGCCTGCTATGAGTTGCTGATGTTTTGATGATTCAAAAATGTGTTTGAGCTTTTCAATTCCCTTGAAACCAGTAGCTAGTATGACACAGTTGGATTTTATTGGTTCAGCCTGAGCCTTGAGCACGATACCTTCTTTTGAGAATCCAAAAGTCTCTGCGTTCTTGATAAGCTTTATGCTTCCCCCCTCAACTCTGTCGTAGAAGCCTTCCGGAACTACAGAAGCTGAACATGAACTCAATTCGTTTAAGAAGCTATGCTCCGGCACCATTTCATATCTTGCAAGTCTGTTTTTGTGTTTTATATAACTTTCTACATATTTTGACAAGGCCCACCTCTGTGAAGTGGCATTGCATGTTAGCTTAGGAAAAGTAGAAAACGGAGATGTAATGTAGACATATGGGCAGTTACCAATGGCGAAAGAGTTTTGGCGAGAATACTTAGAAGAAGGCCTTCACCAGGCTTATGCACCATAAGTTCAGAGAATCGACTTAGGTAGAGATATCCCAAGGAGAGTCCCCACGGGAAAAAATCAGGAAGGTTCCAATGCGGTGTCCTAATTAATACTGTGCATGGATGTTCAACCCCTGCGACCTTAATTAATTAGCTCCAAGAGTCAATTTGAAGTTTATAAACAAACAAAAAATCAAGCGGAAGATGACAACCAACTGTCGAGCCGCAGAACTTACCATTAACCGCACAGCACTCCATGGCAATGTCCATCCCTGATTTCTGGAATCCAACGATGACTACTTGTTTTCCTTTGACAAAACTGGTTGCAGCTGTGGAGTCCATTTTGGAATAATCCATTGAATGTATTACTTCACCCTCAAAAGCTTCAGGGCCTCTGTTTGGAGGAAATTCAGGAATATTGGCAACTTGGCTGAATCTTCCC
Source organism: Solanum clarkiae (assembly GCA_011800125.2). NCBI lineage: Eukaryota > Viridiplantae > Streptophyta > Magnoliopsida > Solanales > Solanaceae > Solanum > Solanum clarkiae. Next base: position 39,371,165 of record JAABOM020000001.1, read on the forward strand.
ACGCAAACTACTACAAAATCAACTTGGTATACCTGCGCAGAAGAGCCTTAAACTTGCTATAATTTTTCATTTTCGCATGGCTTGTTTCAAGTGGACAATTTAACATCATTAATTAATGAGTACTTTTGATAGGTTATATAGTCCATATATTATTATGATATCATTTAGTACTATATTTCATAGGAATTTTGGGCCTATGCATGAGCAATAATCCATATATTAGTTGTACACACTATACGAAAATCGTCACATTCTTGTCAGTTATTTTTCACACAAAAATATAGAGAAATTCTCAAAATGAAATTATTATTTTTTTAAAAAAATCAATGTTCGTCCGTTAATTTAAAAATGAAATTATGAAAACTAACGGATTTTTAAAATGAAAAAGTGGAAATGAAGAACATCAATAAAATAAAAATAAAACTATAAAATCGGTAGATTGTATCTAAATGGTATATAAAAAAATAAAGTCTAAGGATTACAATGGAGCGTGAGGGTTATGTATGCGTTTTTGATTGGCTTTTGTAATATGTTATAGCATGTGAAATAGACACATCCCACTTTGTTGATTCATTATTGGACAAATTGCTAAGAAACTGAGCATCCCATTTTGGTGGGATGTTTCATTACCTGTGTGGATAGGGTTGGAGTGTCCTGTACGGTGACGTTCCACTTGCCTTTACTGCTAAAAGCCTCGCCAGTTCCACCCCACTCTCCACTAACAATTGATGAGTCGCCACCATCTTTATAGCTGAGGCTCAACACTTTGCTGTTGAACTGAATGTGTCTGACCAAATCAAAGTGACTTGCGTAGGATTCAATGTACTCCAACACCGTTTTCTGATCAGGGAACATTTCGGTTACCGCATCAGGCCACGGGAAATCAGAGAACTGGTAAAAAGGTTTTGGTGTCTGCAGCTTGGTGCTCCGGATGGTCTGAGTCCAAACGCCTCCAATGCTACTCTCCGACTCGAACACAATTGGATCGAATCCTTTGGAAAGGCAGTATTTGCAGGCCAAGAGGCCGCTGATTCCAGCTCCAATGATGGCTATTCTCTCATTAAAATGCGACATTGTTAGTTACTCCTTTTTTACTAGCTAATGAGCTGGAATTGCCGTAATTTATTCGTACCGATCAAGAAGATGAGATAATCTGATTTCTTACATGTGGGTTCAACCCCCATTCATCAAAGTTGGCCATTACTTTTTCAAATGTTAGGCGGCCACTTCATTCCTTGTCTGCTCATTGATGTCAGCGATAGTGTCAATGGAGGCAGATTATTCCTATATAAGAAGCTGTTGAACTCCTCCATTTGACACACCAAATTGAGAGAAAAAAGAAAAAGAGTCACAAAGAAAATAAAATACATTGCGTATTTTATCTGTGAGGTATATCATAGGCTATTTAATAAAAATAGTTTGTGAAGAAAAATAGAGTGTGAGCGATATTTTAGTAAGGTGAAAAATCAAAAGAGAGTATTTCTTTTGTGTGTATAGAAGTTTTTGGGAGTATTGTACTCGCGCCTACACGGTGTAAAATTCCTTACTATAGTAATATCAGTTGCTCCTCTTTTCCTATGATTTTTTCCCTTATTTAGAAGGGTTTCTACGTAAAATTCTTGGTGTCATTATTTTCCCATTTTTATTCATATTATTGTACTATATTTATTATGTGTTAGTCCATATTTTTCCTAACAAACTGGTATTAGAGCAAGGTTTTTTCTGAGTATGCTCTGTGGTTGCAGCATAGTCTGAACTTCCACATCAAAAAAGAATTACTTTGGTAAACAATTTTTCGAGAAAATAATGAAAGCTAACACTAGTAGAATGGTCACTTTGAATAACACTAATTATGTTATTTGGAAGGAAAAATTGAAGATCTACTTTACGTTAAGAATTTTTATCAACCAGTCTTTGCCACTAAAAAGCCTGAAAATAAAGCAGATAAAAAGTGAAATCTGTTGCATAGACAGGTCTGTGGATTTATTAGACAATGGATTGATAATAATGTGTTGAACCATATTTCTGGGGAAACACATGCTCGTACCCTATGGGAGCATTTTGAAAGTTTGTATGCTTGGAAGACTGAGAACAATAAAATTTTCTTGATAAAGCAGATGTTGAGTTTAAAATATATTGATGGTTCTTCGATGACAGATCACCTGAATAATTTTCAAGGAATCATGAACCAGTTGTCTGCTATGAGCATTAAATTTAATGAAGAAATTCAAGGCTTGCTTCTACTTGGTTCCCTACCAGATTCTTGAAAAACATTTAGAATGTCATTATCGAATTTTGCTCTGGATGGTGTGATCTCTATGGATTTTGCCAAGAGCAGTGTGTTGAACGAAGAGATGAGAAAAAAATCTCAAAGTTCTTCTTCGTCAGATGTCCTAGTGGCAGGTTCTAGGAGGAGAAACAAAAATCGTGGTTCTCTGAATAGAGAACACAACAAGAGCAAATCTATAGGCAAACTTAAAAATGTTGAGTGCTATCATTGTGGTATGAAAGGGCACACAAAGAAGTTCTTCTGGAAATTGAAAAGGGAGAATAGAGAAAAAGAAGAAAATAAAGAAGAAGGCAATGAAAATTTCCTTGCCACCATTGCCACCGAAGATCTTCTCACTGTTCTTGATGTTGATCTGATAAATATTTCTTATGATGAGTCAAGCTGGGTTGTAGACACTGGTGCCGCATCTCATGTGACATTCAGGAAAGATTTTTTCTCTGTCTATACTCCAGGTGACTTTGGAACCTTGAGTATGGGTAATGAGATTGTGTCTAAAGTAGTTGGTATTGGTACAATCTGTTTAGAAACTAGTGTTGGAACTAAACTAGTTCTAAACAATGTGAAGTATGCACCTGATGTTCGTCTGCATTTCATTTTTATTGGGGTATTAGATGATGAAGGATATGTCAGTACCAACGGTAGAGGAAAATGGAAACTCATTAAGGGTTCCTTGGTTGTGGCTCGTGACGAAAAACATCGTGGTCTATACTGGCCTACGGCTTCTACTTGTGCAAATATGGTGAATGTAGTTGAGGACGATAAATCTTTAACATTATGGCACAAGAGACTTAGCCACATCAGTGAAAAAGGACTCAATGTTCTAGTCAAGAAGAAATTGTTGTCAGATTGCAAATGTGCTAAATTAGAAAAGTGTGAGCATTTCCTGGCTGGAAAACAAAATATAGTTTCTTTCAAGTCTAACCCTCCTTCAAGAAAGGCAAAGTTGCTTGAGTTGATGCACTCTGATTTATGTGGTCCAATGAAGACAAAGACTTTGGGTGGTGCCCTCTATTTTGTTACTTTCATAGATGATTGCTCGAGAAAACTTTGGGTCTATATCTTGAACACTAAAAAGTGCTACGTGTCTTTAAGCAGTTTCAGGCTTCAGTTGAGAGAGAAACTGAAAAAAAACTGAAATGTATTTGCACTGATAACATTGGTGAATATTGTGGACCATTTGACGAATATTGCAAGCATCAAAGTATTAGACACCAGAAGACTCCTCCTAAGACTCCTCAGCTTAATGGTTTGGCAGAGAGGATGAATAAGACCTTGATGGAGAGAGTTAGATGTTTGTTTTATGAAGCAAAGTTTCCAAACTTCTTTTTGAGGGAGGCATTATTGACCGCTGCATATGTGATTAATCTATCTCCTACTGTGGCTTTGCAAGGTGATGTTCCGAACAAAGTTTAGTAGGGCAACGATGTTTTCTATGACCATTTGAGGGTGTTTGGTTGCAAAGCATTTGTACGTGTGTCGAAAGATGAGAGGTCAAAGTCAGATACCAAGACAAGACAGTGCATCTTTGTTGGATATGGCCTTGATGAATTTGGTTACAGGCTATATAATCCAATTGAAAAAAAGCTTGTGAGAAGCTGTGATATCGTCTTTATGGAGAATCAAATAATTGAAGACACTAAGAAAGCGGAGAAGCTGAAATCCTCCAGTTCTGATGGTGTGGTTCATTTTGATGAAGTGCCTCATGAAAATGTGCATGATATTGGCAGGCTCGATGATTGTATCGATGCCTAGGATCATGTTCAAGATCAACATGTTGATATTGATAATAACAATTATGGTGTTATTAATGATTCTCCTGCTCATGAAGTTGTAGATGAATCAAATATTCCTCTCAGGAGGTCCACAAGACAGCATGTCCCTCGTCTCGTTATTCATCAAATGAGTATATGCTACTCACTGATGGGGGAGAACTTGAATGTTATAAGGAGGCTATGGAAGGTGAACACAGGGGTCAATGGATAGTGGTCATGCAAGATGGGATAAAATCCTTGCATGAGAACCATACTTATGAGTTGGTAAAATTGCTAAGGGCATGAAAACTTTGAAGAATAAGTAGGTGTTCAAAGTTAAAATTGAAGAACACACCCAGAAGCCCAGATACAAAACTGGATTGGTTGTTAAGGAATTCGGTCAAAGAAAGGGTATTGACTTTGACGAAATATTTTCACCTGTAGTGAAAATGTCCTCCATTCGTATAGTTCTTGGTCTGGCTGCTAGTCTAAATTTGGATATTGAGCAGATGGATGTGAAAACAGCTTTTCTTCATCGTGTCCTAGAAGAGAAAATTTATATGGAACAACCCGAGAGCTTCAAAGTAAAAGATAAAGAAAATTTTGTGTGCAAACTTAAAAAGAGTCTATATGGCCTAAAGCAAGCTCCTAGATAGTGGTACAAAAAGTTTGAATTTGTTATGGGGGAGCAAGGCTACAAGAAGACTTTCTCA
>JAABOM020000001.1:39410546-39436602 GCA_011800125.2 Solanum clarkiae
AGCGCAGACAGTTTAAAGAGCCATTTTGCTTTATTCCATCATACCCCAAAGCCAAAAAATAGTGAATCTTTGGCTCTTAATTTATAAAATAAGTAAAATAAAATATACATCTATTTTGGATATACATATCAAGTACAATACGAAACAAGGGTGTCTGACTATTCTTAGATAAAGTTCCAACTTACACAAACTACTTCTCACCAAGATGATCACAAGTTATACTATAAGTAGTATACTATATATGTTGTCAAATAATAAAGAAATAATCTCCGTAGTTCTTTTTTTTTATTTGGATATATTCGTGTTTACCATAGAATTGACCGACTTTTCGCCTGTTTTTGTGTTGAGGTAACTCATCAATCTCTATAGTTGAAATTACAACATGCATAACTTAATTATTTTGTTGGTTATGAAAACCCTTTTCTTCATTAAATGATCAGTACCAATTGAAGCAAGGGAATTAATTAGTCCTACGTACGTAAGTAATATTCCAATTTCATTATCTTCTCCCCATCCAACTCCAACCCCCCGATCTCCCAACTCATTCTACCCCAATAATATTTTATCAGATTATATATAAATATTTTTGGGATAACATCTTTTTACTTATTTATTGAATATTAATAAATAAAAAAATCATTTATTTTTCAAAAAATATTTTTCATTCTACCAAACACCCTCAATGTAGCAAATATATCACTCTCTTAAAAGAAAGTATATTAATTGTATCACACTTGGAAATTAAAGACGTTGCGTCATTACAACTTGCAAGTAAATAAACAAGAGGAAGATGGAGGATAAATTAATGCTGGCGTAAGCGGCATAGAGATTCCAAGCTACAGGAACTAGCAACTGAGTTTATACAAATATATAATTTATACAGAAAAAGGCGAAAGAGACATGAGAGGAGGAGGAGGGGGGGGGTACCATTCATATGCAAATTAAAAATGTAAAAATGATGAGTAATGAGGATCTTAAATTAATATATTATACTGTAGTATATTTGTAAATGAATCTATGGGTCCTCCAGCGTGAAGATGTGAGAGACTGTAGAGATTGATTATAAATAATTTTAGAAAAGGTAAAGGTATATCAAAGAAATATTGGAGAGAGATAATTAGATAAGACATACTGTAGTTTTAATTTATCGAGAACGTGACCTAAGATAGAAAAGTACGAAATACATATTAGCATCGAAGGAGTAGTGTAACGTCTTGTTGGCCATTCATATTTGTTATTATCTATTAACTCTTGTACTCAAGTTACTTATTTTTGGGACTGCTTTGCATTGTTTTTCCTTGAGTCAAAGGTCTATAAAAAAAATAAAATCTTTTTACTTTTAAGATAACGATAAAATCTATGTATATTCTCTCTTTCTCACACTCCACTTTAATTTATGGGACTACATTAAATGTGTTATTATTGAATGCATAATCAAATATAAATAAAAATACAAAAATTAGTAGGAATAATTAAATTATGAAGTCATAAATTAGATTTTAGATTAGTACAATTTTAAAGAAAAGTGTGAAGAACCTTATATTCGATCCACCAACTAGCATCAACCTCTTTTAATCATAACGAATATATTAATCCTCCAGAAAGAATAAACAAAAGAGTTGGTGTGGAATGCACGTAAGTAAACACAGATTAGTTAATAGATAATGAGGCCTAAAAATATGACATAAGCAAATGAAAGAGACATAAACACATTAATTAGGAAGTGCGACCATGTGCTGTTGTCATTCCTCATAAGTGGATTAATGTACTTTTACATCCTTTTCGATGACACATCAACATTATTTTTAATTGAAGTTGTCTATAAAATAAATGTCCACCATTATTAGACTGTAACTTGAGCATATGTGATTACGAATAACTCATGGTTAAGCACGTGAAGCCAAAAATATTTAACCTTTTATTGTCTCTTCATTTTTCCATAAGAAAACGCAAAATCCGGAACCTCATAAAATTTCTCATGGATCTACTAGCACAGTGTTTCTTGAAAAAACCATATACTTAAATTTATGATAATGTCAAAGTAGGAATTTTCATAGCTAATCTCATTGTATTCTAGTAGCAGATAAAGTAGGACCGTTGATGGTTATGGTTAAAAAATCAAATCGAATCGCAATTCGAATCAAATCAATTAAAAAAATTGATATTTGATTTGGTTTTTAAATTTTGAAAACTCATCCTATTTGTTTGGTTTTAGTTTTACTAAAAAATAACCAAACGGAACTGAATAATTATATATATGAATTTTATAATTATTTATATAATGTTTATGGATAATATATAAATATTTTGTTAGATTTTAATTTGAAAATTCTGTTTTGGTATATAAATGTTTTGTATCCCCTCCCAAACCAATGGTTATATTTTTGATTTGATTTTAGAAATTTAAAAATCGACCAAACTGATTTGGTTATGATTTTAACTAATAACCAATCTAAAAAACAAACCATGAACACCCCTTTATGTCTAAGACCCCATTTTACTATGTGATAGACATATGTTTTACACACAAATAGGTGTAGTTATGTCCGAAAATTTCATCACGAACCATATTTTGTCTCCGGCATAGAACACCCCCCGCGCTCTCCATAGGACATACAATATTTTGGATACAAAAATAGAATCTTTTTTTTTTTTTTGGTTGAAATAATGCTGTGGAATGGAAATCAACAATTTCTGTTATATGTTAAAAGCTTTGGTGAATTTTCCTTTTTCAGAAATTCAATTCACCATTATTGGTTTATTGAGAAAATTTGAACAGCTAACATCTAGGTCTTGTTTATTGTTGAACTCAAATCATACATGTTTGTTGTGGAGTTCTGGTTGGTTAGTCGTTTGGATGTTGTTGCTAATTTTCACACGGAAACCCATGATAGTGGCACCCATGCTAGCACAGATAGAAAATGGTGTTATAATTATAAATTCTAATATCTTTTAAATGATGATAAGACCTATCACAATCCTATTGATGCGTGATATACAAATACTTAAAATATTGATTAAGCATAAAAAACTGTATAAAAGATACTTTTAAAAGGTTGACTGTGTAAGAGGTTGTCTCGATCTACTGAAGAGGTACATTACAAAAATTTGACAATCGCAAGGCTAGAAGCAAATTATATATTTGTAATTTTTAAATTTTCTTGACATTTCGTTTTATTATTTTATCATGTAACTATTATTCCGTATATTAATATTTATACGACCCTCAAAGGTGTAAAACTAAAAAAGCACAGGAAAAAGAAAGTGAGCGAGGAAAAGGATTATGAGAAAGTATATTAGTACTCATGCTTTAATTTAATTATTTGTTTTACTTTCTTTTTTAATTTATTTTAATATTGCATATTCTATCTATTTCTATTTTAATTTTTTTAGATAATAAAATAATAAATATTATCATACTAAATAAAAAGGCAATACATCTAAAAAGCACACATAACAATACCACCACCTTCTAGGAAGGGTGCTTGTCTCTCGTGCCACCATCATTGGTATTCATTTCCTTTTTAACATATCCCATGGTGTTGTATTAATAATCTACGTCCATTTGCTCCTTAATAGCCTACTCGTTATGAAATATTATCATCTCAACTTGCAATATCAACTTCTTAAACACAATTCCTATTATTGCACCAAAAAATATCTTATGAAGATGTTTCTTTCACATACAATAACAGTCGTCAAAGAATGTTGATCCCTAGTGAAGAATCTTGTTAAGAAGAGATGGTTTTCTATTAATTTTATTAATACGTCGATGATCACTTATTAGCTTATTTTGATGGCAAGAGGAATAAACTATTTGCTACTGTGATGATATCAGCAAATAATAGAGATTTGTATTAAATAGGAAGGCGGGGGTTGTAATGTGTGTTGCTTCCTCATTAGCGGCAGCTTGTTTGTTAACGTCACCACTAATTTATACTTTAAGTATTAATGACAGACTAAAAAAATGAGCACTACCTACTCTGACGATGACGAAAGCGCAGAATCCACAATCCTTCCTATTAATTTACTGTTTTTTCTTAAGAAAAATATCTCTAACATGTATTTTGATAAGCTTATGTCAAATAAAAATCAGATTAATAAACTAAAAAAAGAGTGGTGGGGTCGGAGCAAAAGTTGAAGGGCAATTCCAATATTTGTTGGTGCGATGCGGCGAACTGGTGGTTGCCCTTTTACATTTTAGAGAGCCGTAAGGAATAATATGACCCTGCCCATACATCTTTTTGTTTTATTCTTTTTAATTTAAAAAAGACAAAAGATTCCAATTAATATAGATCGTCAGCATTCTGGATTCCAAATGTTAAGGTTGACAACTCCTCTCGAACATAGTTGTTGTAAGTTGAACAACAGCAAATCATTATTTGTGTGATTGTAAGCTAATTGTGATGCCGCATATATAGTCCAGTCCCTCAGAGAGATATGTTCTTAGTTTCTTTCTAAAATAAAATGCCAGATAGAGGTCTCCTCCGCCTGCTGCTTGTTTGTTATCTGTTATACAATGTAATACTCACAACTAGAGAAACTGTATCATCAGTAGCTGGCATGTCGATCTATTACAATCTTAAACAAATTCACTCTTCCTTATTTTGGCACAACTAATAACTAGTGATCACAGTACCTTTTTTATTGACATAATACCTAATATTTGTCAAGATATTCCATTTGAACAATTCAACTCCTAATAAAGTGTTCCACTTAGATAACTTCAGTCCAAATATGTCGTCTAGGTAGTTAAATCAACAACATGAAGTATGTCGTCTCCTTTAATTTACTACCTAATAGAAAGTAGTTAACTCAAACTTGGTTTTTATCAGAATACTTTTGGGCAATGGATTCTTATAACTCATTCTTTCCTATTTAATTTACACTTTTTCTGCTAATTATCCCTTTTTTGTGTCTACTGCGAAAATCCTCTTAACACTTTGGTAGTTTAATTAGCTATTCATCGAATATACATGTAACATGCTTATAAATCAGTCATTTTAATTGAAAAATGTTTATCATCACTATTTTACCAAACACACAAATTGCTTATTATATCAAAAGACATTCTCTCGGTTTAAATAATATTTTACATTTTTAGAATATCTACAGGTAACTGAAATTTGAAAATAAGAGATGCTACGCATTACAACAAATAAAGATAACTCGACTGTTTAGCCTAAAATCTAAAACTTAGATTAATAATTGAATTTGTATTTATGATACAAAGTAAGAGCTTATGGTAATTGAGTTTTTCCTTTTTCGAAAAGGAAAACACAAATATGAAAATGTTTATGAGTGGAGCTCAATTTTGTAACTTGTTGATTGCTTATGGCCCAACAACATGTGCACGTTACTGGTGAAGTATTGTTTGACGACGTACACATCCATCTCTCAGTCCTCTGGGATCACAATCTATATAAAAATGGCTTACACTATATTACCCACTAGCCTTTGAGTAGAAAATGAGTTTTTTTTTTGTGAGAATCTTTTAGAATATAAAGGGAGCAAGTGTGCATGTTATTCTATTCTTAAAAGTTGGCTTCCGTCAGCACGCCATCGTACTTGATTAATAAGGGGGTATACCTCCATTTTATGTTGCTTCTCAATCCCAGCAAACTAATTACCCACCTCTCTCATCATCATATTTGCTGACTTTACCAAATTTCTTGTTATAGCTAGCCTACAACCATACAAGAATCTTTCTCAAAGTGAGTTCCTACTGTTATTCTATTGTATGTTCAATTTTCTGGGGCCAACTGATGCATGGGAATTGTGGTCTGAAATGCATCTCATGTGATTGCAGCAAAACTCTTAACGAATGAAGTTCCTCTTCTTGACTGGGTTTTGGAACAACAATCCTTCATGGAAGTTCCTCTTCATATTTAGGCTGCTTTTGTGTTCTGGTTCCTGATGTGTTTCCTCCTTTAATTAGGCTTCTTCTTTATGTATGGGATGTCATTATGGAACATGCTCCCTTAACTCTTAACGACATCTTGGCTAAGCTCTCCGACAACACTGCTGATTTTAGTGACGGATTCTGGCTAGAGGCTACTGCTCATCAGGGATCCAATTGTTTCTCTCAACTAGATAATTTGTTTGCCCCCCAAATGGATGAACTCTCTGCACCTACAACACACGCTTCTCCACTCGATTCTTCAGCCCAAGGGACTGCTCAAATGAATAGCAGGAGGTTATGGATTGGAGCAAACAGTCACACACACCCAAATCCTACTTCATCACTAAACATGAGACTGGTGCAGGCCATTGAATACCTAAAGAATTCCACAAGGGACAAAGATGTCCTCATTCAGATATGGGTGCCTGTCAACAGAGGCGGCAAACATGTACTTGTTACTCATAATCAACCATACTTCCTCAATCCAAACTCCCAGAGTCTATTAGAGTACAGAAATGTCTCTCAAAATTATCAATTTGCTGCTGAGAAAGATTCAAAGGAGTTGGTTGGGTTGCCTGGACGCGTCTTCTTGAAGAAGCTGCCAGAGTGGACTCCTGATGTTCGTTTTTTCAAACGGGAGGAGTATCCACGAGTTAATTATGCTCATCAGCATAATGTTAGGGGATCCATTGCTGTTCCTGTTTTTGAATGTGGCAGCGGAACTTGCTTGGGTGTTGTGGAGATTGTGACAACGATTCAGAAAACTCACTATCACCCCGAGCTTGAAGATGTCTGCAGAGCTCTTGAGGTATTTCTTTTTGTCTCTAGTCGCCTCTTAAACTTTATGTCCTTCCTCAGAATAAGCAATATTAATCCATCTAGTCCTTGGGGAGGGTTTTGGAGGAGGGGGACACTTCAATTGAAGAATTAACATGCCAGATAATCAAATATCAGTATATCTTCCAACTGTTTGCCATTTCTCCTTGGCCATGATTGTGGTAGATGAACAAATTAAACTTGACATGGTTCAAGTGCCCACACATTTTACCTGGACTTTGAGAATTATTTTTCTTGAACATAGATTGCTATTAACTCGCGCATCATCATTGAGGTTTCATGTGACACTTGTGCTTGTAAAGGAACTTATCATTGAATACTTCTTCACTACTTTGTCCCACATCCTCCCTTCTAATGATTAAGGGAGAATATTAATCTTCTTTGGTAGTTATTACTACCCGTTCCTTGGGTTATCAACAAAAAGGACTCTCTGTTAATTTTGGGAACCTGTGACTCTGTTGAGAATGAAGTGATTTAAAGAAGCTTTTTTTTTGGTCCTTGTAGGCTGTTAATCTAACAAGTTCTGGTATCTCATCAAATCCTTCCAAAATCAAGGTAGATCCAGAAATTAATTTCAACTTTCTCAATTCAGCTTCTGATATTGTAGCTATGATTCTATATCAGGACTGCAATGAGTCTTACCTAGCTGCATTGGCCGAGATTCAATATATTTTGACATGTGTGTGCGATACACACAAGTTGCCATTGGCTCAGACTTGGGCTCCATGTGTACAACAAGGAAAAGGTGGGTGCTTGCAATCTGATGAGAATTTTGCTTCTTGTGTTTCTACAGTCGAGTCAGCTTGCTATGTGCGTGATCCACAAGTGGTGCCTTTTCATTTTGCCTGTTCCGAGCATCACTTACTTAAAGGTGAAGGAGTTGCAGGTGGAGCATTCAATACAAACCAGCCATGTTTTGCTACAGATATTACAGCCTTTAGCAAGACAGAATATCCACTGTCACACCACGCCAGGATGTTTGGATTATGTTCTGCTGTAGCAATACGCCTTCGAAGTATATATACAGGGTCAGCTGACTTTGTCTTGGAGTTTTTCTTGCCACTTGATTGCAAGAATACTGAAGATCAAAAGACAATGCTAAGTTCATTGTCTTCTGTGATACAACAAAGTTGCCGAAGCTTACGTGTTGTCACGGATCAAGAATTACAGGAGGAAAAAGAACTCCTGCAACGTGAAAAGGTCAGCCTTCCCATTGGTGGATCGCATGAAGAAGAATCAAGAAAACCAGTCTCCACACCTTACAGGGATCAAGATGCTTCTTCCTGGCTTTCTGAAATGATGGATGCCCAAAGAAAGGGGAAAGGAGCTGCTGCTATTTCAGAAACTCATAAAGATGAGCAACAAGAAAATTTTAATGTCACGGCAACCCCTTGGGATTACACTCGGAGGGAATCCATTCATGCATCTACGTTCTCGGAGCAAAACCAAAATTTTGAACCCCAAGGAGGTTCTGGGGGTTCCTTTGATTTTTCTTCTGGTACAGGATCTCATTCCTCAGGTTCCAAGAGAGCAGGTGAAAGAAGACGGTCGAAAACCGAGAAGAGTATCAGTTTGCAGGTACTCAGGCAGTACTTTGCTGGGAGCCTCAAAGATGCTGCCAAAAGTATTGGAGGTAGGATATGTTGCCTAAACTATAAAGTCCATTCATTGTGTATTTGTAACTATAGAAATATGCATTCTTCAACCTTTCATGGAATGATGGAACGTTAGGCGACTGTTAAAATGATGCACCGGAAATCCATCGACATTTTCAGTTCTCAGAAGTCTTGGAACTTCTCTTTTAGCTAAAATGACTCCATACTCCAGAGATTTCAACTATTTTTTCAGGCTAATTTTTGTATGATCTTAGTCAATTACTACTATCTAGTTTGGAATCTTTCAGACAATGCTCATAGGATTCTTCCAGTTTTTCGTCTGCCCCCAAGACCTGCTATCTCAAAATTTTAGATTATTTCTATTTTCGTCTTTCTTACAAGTTTATTCTATGTTTCTACAAGTCCTCTACTTTACCTTGTGGTCTCAAATTTGAGTCTTGAGCACTATCATCGTTGCAATCTGAGCTCATCATTGATTACTTATCAATTTCTTCGAACTTGCAGTTTGCCCTACAACTTTGAAAAGAATATGCAGGCAGCATGGAATCACTAGGTGGCCTTCTCGCAAGATCAAGAAAGTTGGCCACTCGTTACAGAAACTTCAACTTGTGATCGATTCGGTCCATGGTGCTGAGGGTGCAATTAAACTCAGTTCTTTCTACACCAACTTCCCTGAACTTAGCTCTCCAAATAATCCTGGGACCAGCAACTTCTATGCCTCGAAGAACGATGGTCATGTGCAGCAAGTAAATAGTCAACCTGATGGTAGCCCTGTGACCACCACATCCAAGTCAACTTCTTCATCTGGCAGTCATAACTCCAGCTCAAGTTTGTTCTATTCCACTGGTTCAAAGAATTTATTTCCTACAAATAATGTCTTTGCCACAACAGAGGAACATCCTGGAGGAATGCTAAAGAGAGCACATACAGAAACGGAACTGCACGACATGGGTCAAGAAGAAACCAAGCTTCTGGTCAGATCACAGAGTCAAAAGATCCAAAGCAATCACAATTCTGTAGAACCTCAGTGTCCCTTACCAACGAGTAGCAATCAGGTCTTACGGGATTCAGGTACATTTAAAGTAAAAGCTATTTTCGGGAAGGAAAAAATCCGTTTCAGCCTGCAATCACACTGGGGTTTTGGAGATATTCAGCATGAGGTCCTGAGGCGTTTCAATGTAGAAGATGTTGGTAAAATCGACCTAAAGTATTTGGATGATGATGATGAGTGGGTGCTTCTGACATGTGATGCTGATCTTGAGGAATGTATTGATATACATAAATTATCTAAAAGGAGAACAATTAAAGTCTCCCTCCACCATACTTACCATCCGAATCTTGGAAGTTCATTTGGTAGCAGCGGTCCAGCCTAAGCTATAAGTGTTTCCAAATTTGGGTTCAGCCTAAGCTATATTGGCACTAGGGAGGATTCTTGGCAGTTGCATGTAAGTAGAAAGCACGGCTTATTTTACTTTCTTTCTTAGTGTTAAGAGTTGGTTAATTCCATGGTCAATCCGCCACCCTATATGCAGTTATTTGACACTCTTACTGATTGCACACTCCATACCCATTGTATCATTTTTTTATCAATCAATGGGGATGTAATACACAACACCAAGTGAGATGGACGTTATTGTGCACTTTGGCAGGGTTCTCTTTGTGGGAAAGGAGGAATAGTCTTCACTAAGCGTAAATGTTTTGGATGATGTTTTCTGTGTCTAATTATGTGCTTTTTCTACGTTCCAACCTTGTGTAGTTAGACAAACTAATTAATAGCTCGGTTTCTAGTTTATGGATCAAGATATCCTCACTTTTTTTATGGTGGCTCAATTTAGTTATATTTTGATCAACGAAACTAATAGCGTCTACTTACACCTAATACATGTCGATGACATGAGGTAACATCATTTGACAAATATTGCAACCCCATAGCTGCTAGCACCAAGTCCTAGCTGTTACTATCAAAAAACAAAAGAAGATACTAATAGAAAAGGAACTCTGGTGACAGCATATTCATCTCTCATTTTCTATTGTCTTGATGAATCACCTCACTCATCCAGGTCACTTCCAAGCAGCCACTGAGCCTCTTCCGTCACACAGCAGCATTATAACTAAATGCTAAGGCACCTTTTTACCCTGTCAATAGACTGCAAAATGACCCCTCCTCCCTAAACCCACGAAAGTTACAAAAGCATCAGAAGCATATAACCGCTCCAACAATCCATAGTTCCAATTCTCTACTTTTGCGTCTTCCTAGCAGCAGGAGAAAGATTGGAAAGGTATCGCATTTACTTAGAAAACAAAAAGAATTCCCTATCCGCAGGTTACCTCCATTTTCATGCTCGAGTGCAGCTGTCGAATAGCAAACTGCAATTCATCAGACAAAGATTGGCGGTTATCTCCCGCAAGAAACCTGCACGCCTTACCATTTACATACACTAAGCTATAGCCAGCTACAACCTTGACACCTCCTTCCTTAGCCAGCATTCTCATTTTAGTGGCATCAACCCACGAATGACCTGATGCATACATGTTTGATGCAAGCAGATAGCCAGCTGAGCTTGATGGCTCAAGTTCAAGTACTTGAGGGAGGGCAATGGCACCAAACTCATAGTTTTCGTAGTTCCTACAAGCACTCAAGAGCGCTCCCCATGCACTTGCACCGGGCTTTAGTCCAACACGTAACCTTCCTATCAAATTCATTGCACTATCAACCTTTCCAGCCCGAGCTAACAAATCTACGAGGCAAGAGTAATGTTCTAAGCCAGGTTCAACTTCATGATCCCAAATCAACTCCTTAAAAAGAGAGAGCCCTTCTTCTACCAATCCCCCATGACTACAAGCGGATAAAAGAGACAGTGCAGTAACTTGGTTTGGCCTCACACCACAAATTTTCATCTCAGCAAGTACGGCTAGAGCTTCATTTGGGAGGCCAATCATACCATATGCTGCGATAATGGCACTCCAGGTCACGACATTCTTGTGTTGAATCTGGTTAAACACTTTTCTTGAAGATCCAATAGAACCACATTTTGAGTACATATCTAAGATCGCAGTTCCCACAACCACATCAGATGCCAACCCTCTTCGAATGGCAATACCATGAGCCCACCTTGATCTTTTCATATCTGCAGAAAGAGAGCAAGCTTCAAGAAGATTTAACATGGTAACGGCATTGGGCCGTTCAGAAGTGTGGCTCATCTCTCGGAAAACAGCAATTGCTTCGTCAGGCATGCCACAGTGGGTGAAGCCAGCAATCATGGTGCTCCAAGTTACTGCATCTCGTGTCCTCATATTACCAAATTGACTCCATGCATAAGTTATGAGATTGCAACTTGCATATGCATCGATCAAAGAGTTTGTAACCAAGTCATTCAACTCAAAACCTCGTCGGAGTATTCTGGAATGTATCAACTTGCACTGGTCAGGGTCAAGGAAGGACTTACATAACTGCAGCAGATTGACCAGAGTCACCTCATCAGATTGAACTCCAGCCTTCCGCATCGAGTCAAATAAATTAAGGGCCTCACAATGCATCTCATTCTGCACAAGTCCGGACAACAAAGAGTTCCAGGACACGACATTCTTCTCAGGAATTCCGTGGAAAACTCTGAATGAAGAATCAATGTCATTACATTTAGAATACAAGTCGATCAGAGAGTTGTATACGAACAGATCATAATCCAGACCTCTAGAGATAACAAATCCGTGAATTGACTGTCCCATTTTAATAGCCTTCAATTTGCTGCAGGCTTTGAGTATACTTACCACCGATTGTCCATCTGGTGTTATGCCAAAATCAATCATCCGTTGGAAAAACTCGAGAGCAGTAAGAGTTTCGTCCTCACTTTGGGCATAGCCAGCAACCATGACACTCCAAGAAATAACGTCTCTGTGAGTCATTTCATCAAAAAGGTTGTGGGCAAGGTGCATTCGAAGTTCAGCATAGAAACTGAGGAGCGAGTTTTGAACGGAAGTAATACTTGAATACCCAGCGCGAAGGATGGAAGCATGGACAGTCCGGCCAGCCTCGAAAGCTCTAAGATTGCGACAAGCCTGAATGACAAGCACAAAAGTAGAGATGTTGGGTTCAAAACCAGCCGCCCAAGCCTGAGTAAAGAACCATAATCCTCGGGAAGAAGCAGCTCGCTCTAATAAGTGGCCATGAATGATTACATTCCAGGAAACCGAATCTTTGTTGTCCATGCAGTTAAAAACAAGAAGGGCAGAACCCAAATCCCCAGATTTAGCATACATGTCCATCAAAGAATTACCGACGGAAGTGAAAGCTAAGAATCCCTGCTTGACCAGAGAGGCATGAATAGAGTTGCCATGCCTGTGTGTGGCGGAGAGATTTAAACATGCTTTGACAAGGACGGGGAAAATAGAATGGTCGGTCAACACAACTCCGCTCTTGTTCAATTCACGGTAGTGAAGAAGAACGTCATGGGATTTTCCATGACATAGTAATTCTCCTAGCCTACCACTACACCACTTAGATTTCCAAGGGACACGCATTTAGTTTTAAACACGTTCACAACTCACTATAATGTTTGAATACATTTTCATGGTTTTATAATGCCACACATGAATAAACTTTCACAGAGAAAAAACAGGATACCAGATAAAATTATTAAGTTGGGTAAAGGACGAGCTGTTATTAGAAAGAATGGTTCAATCATAATTTTAATCCAAAATTTGAGGGTGCGTTTAGCTTTCCCCACAGGAATGCCTGTCGAGTGAGGCTGTCAAAAGAGACAGTACGCACAAAGAGTTGGTCCAGATGGCTAATATTATCAGCCAAAACAGTCTTAAATGGACAAATAACCATATGCATCATCCTTCTCAAATTATACCATTAATTTGTTGGCTGTGAAAAAACAAGTACGCCCGTTTGCACCTATACAACATCATTAGGGTGCTCTGTTGCTTACCCACGCTCTCCCAAAATTTCTTGTTACCAGAAACTTCAAGAGTGACTATAGTAAGACTTTTTTCCTTTTCCGGTTGCATGAGTAAAAGAAATCGATTATAAGCAAAACTACCTTGCAAAAAACATGAATCTACTACTCACTGATGTTACAAAGTTGAAGGTATGAATTATTGAACATTACATATCTAGACCAATAAGCTTTGTACTTGGCAATTGCAAGATCCAACCATGGTTTGTAATTTCCATTGTAGTGAACAACCGCCCCATTTTGTATTTCTGTTTTGTTCAGGGCAGGATCATAGCCAAGACCCAAGACATGCCAGCTCCGATCCAAAGGATGGGTCAAGTTATAAAAAGTTATTAACCCTGGAGGTAAGGTGCCAAGTTTCCAAAGTGTTCTATCCTCATTCTGCAATGGAAATCATAGTCAGCTGAAAGACCACACAAGGATGAAGAATTTGAAAAAAAGAAAAATCAAATGACTTTTCTCCCCAAACCCTACTTGTGGGATTCCACTAGGTATGTTGTTGCAAGAGCAAAGCTTGCTATGGGAGATTGACATTTTAAGGCTTGCCCTTTCCATGCTCAGAAGCAATGTTTGGAAGAACATTAACTGAATTTCCTCACTTCTCAAATCAAGAGGTCAAAGAAATAGATAGCTGCATTCTAGACATGGTTGACCGTAGGCAATCGTTCATTTTTCTAGAAGATTGCAATAAAGCTCAATGGAAAATGAGCAATCCTTCACAGGGCATGCTTCTTTTCCTTTTATGGAGTGAGGAGGCACTGAGAATAACAAGGGCTGCAACCTAATACAACTATAAAATACGATGTTTTTCCAAAACAAAAAATAACGATCGTAAATAGGTCATAAATAGATAAGCTACATGGTCTAGGAGACAAATTGGTTTAGATCGCATCATTAATGTACCATTTTATCACATCACCTCAACTCAAAACCTGAACACCGTCCAGGAGACATCACTGATGCCATACAGCCTAGTCTTCCATTCTATATTATTATCCACCTTCTAATTTCCCGTTACTTTGTTATCTGGGACCCCTCATCACTCTGAAAACTAAACAATGCCAAATTGGATGCCTTTTCACCTAATTTGACCATCCAAAGTAGTAGCAGCAGCATCTTTATTTATAAATATCTAGTTTAGTGCACTAATGTCATAATTTTCAAGTAAAATCATATAAACTTGATTAATTAACACTAAAATGGAGATCAACACAGTGACTTTCAAGCCTTATAGCCACCCCGCAGCAGGAAACATGAAAACCTATATGAAATTGGGGGAGATGGGTTGATGGAGCATATCTTCTTTTAGCTATATGGCCCTTTTATACACAAGATATCTTTGTAGCATCATTTTCTTCTATCAAATTCTAATTGGTCATATATCATTTCCTTGAAAATTGTGCTAAGTTCATTGACATGGAAAAAATAATTAAGAAACTGTAAAGCATTCATGATGTTATTTTTAACAGATAATATAAAAGAACTTTGCTAATTGTGACTAAAAGCACCAACTAAAGAATATGTAATATGAACTCACCATTTCTTGCCAATGATGATATATTCCTGTAATGTTGCGTCTCCTCCACTCTTTCAAATCAAAGAGATTCATGCCAAAAGCCCATCCACAGGCATTTGGATCAAAATTTTCAGATATCTTCGGGTTAGAGAAGTTGAGATATTTATCAAATCTATGGAAGCTTGCTTTGCATGTCTCCACGGCACCATTGACCATCCCTTGTAGGTTGACAGACCAAAGTGGTGTCAGATCCTTTTGAACTACAATATCATCATCCAGAAACAAGATTTTCTCCAGCTTTGGATATACTTCAGGAAGGTAAAACCTAAGATGATTCAGCATTGACAAATACTTTGGGTTCCTATATTTAAGATTGTCGGTGCCAGATGTAAGAGAATTCGACTGATGTGCCTTGAAATAATACTCTATCATTCTAGCAGATTCAAGCTGACGTAGTACAGGGCAGTAAGAGGAATTAAGCCAAGTAAAGTCATCGATATTCTCAACGTAGATTGTTGCAGCAGCAGGAGGATTGACAAGGAACCACATTTTCATTGCTGGGAAGTTCAATTTATCTGTCACTATATGGAAAACGTGCTTTTCAGGTTCCTTTGCGTGCAGTATAGTAGAGTTTACAACAACAGATGTGGCAAGTACATTATCAGAAAATATTGCATAATGGAACAGAGAAGGATCTTCAAGTTTTTCCTTGTTCGGAAATTCTTTCTCATCATATCGATGTAGAAAGAAGTCTGTTGTGAGAAGCAAAGAAAGACAATGCAAAGGCCTGGGAACCGTTTTAGCAGCCAGCTGTATCAAGAATGCACTCCTTTTCTTCAGCAGATTTAGACCATTTTCGGCTGACTGAAGCATGACTCTTAGTTTCCTTGCTAGTGTCATGCAATCATATAGTTGATCCTTCGCAGCAGCTAAAACACGGCCCATATCCTTTGCTTGGTCAAGTGCACTGTAGATAAACCCAACATCAGAGACAAAACCTAACATCTAAAAATAACAAAAGCTGGAACGCACCAACCTTATTGGAAGTTCAGCATCAGAAGTGGCTTCTCCAATTGCAAGCTGGCTTTCTCTAGAATGATTTATTAAAGAATCATACAGAGAATTTTCATTCTTAGCTTTTGCAATGGTAGCATAAGCCCTTGCCATGATGATTTGGTCATGCATAAGTTTAAGGGTAGAGTCAGAATTAAGGCTTCTATATTCTTTCCTCCATATATTGTATTGATCCTTGCCAGTTAAATCAAGCTCTTTAGCACGCTCAATAGCAGCATCTTGAATTTGGTTTTCAATTTCCTTATCTTGTTGGATCAGCTCTGCAGTCCGTCGTTCCTTTCTTTCATTTCTTAGCCTCTGAAGAACCAGGAAGTATTATGAATCCAAATGACAGAAAAAGAACATGCATGGCAAATGTGGACATATAAGATTTGCCACCTGGCGTTTGAGTTTGATTGGATGCAGCTCAGATGCAGATTTATGCTCCACGACGACTCCATACTGATTTTCCTTTCCATTAGAGTGCTCGCTAGTGCCTTCAAACTTATCCAGTTTCTGAGACTTCCCTTCCACTTCCTGTGAAGAAGCAGTAACCAAAAGTTGCAGTCTACATCAACAAATTCAAAACTACTATATCCTCATCGTTTCAAAGTGTCATATCCATTTAATATCACCAAGTGGAGGAATTGTGGAAGTTTGAGAACACATGGGTAAATACACACCTTGGAACTCTTCTCATGATCACCATCCTCATCATTAGGATACCTCCATATCCATGAAGTTGACAAGTCCTTGGAATTTATGCTCCTAGTTCTAACAGCACCATTAGCATCAGTATATGTCACAAGGATGTCAATATTCTGCATTGCGAGCAGAAGATCATCATGATATGGTATATAAGGATCAAAGGCAAATAAATCTAAAGGAGAAAAGAATTTTCTAGTCATTGATATACTGTTTTTCTAAATCAAAAACCAGTTGATTACTTTCTCATCAGGATGAGCAGCACTAATTCGACCATATTCCTGCAAAGAAATTTCAAAGTAAATGTCATAAAAAGGCAAATGGGATGCAAAAATAGAAGACAGTTTTTCATACAGGCAAAAATCTTAAGAGACATATCCAATGACTTTCAAATCAACTTAATAAACTCTCCTTACTCAACATTCAAGTAATCATATTGAGCACCAAGTGTACAATTTTCTGGTCCCTTTTCCTAGCATTATATCAACATTTCTAGAAATAAACTCTTAGGACATTTAAGCTATGTCAAAACATAAAGTAAAAGACAACTCCAACTAAAAGATATATCAACAAAAAAAAAACATTTGTAATTTCTGTCTAAGATCGTCCAGGTATATCATCAGAATAGTGAACAATCACCAGCTAGTGATGTTAATTATTTCCCTGAAAAGATGTTAATTGTTGCACAGCTAATAAAGTAGTTGTTGTAACACAACCAGATTCTCAATATACCGGAAACAAGATAGGTAATACAGATCTCCAGGATCAGCATAGGATGCACTGGCAGTTGAAGAGCAACTGAAAGAATTGCCTAAACAATTACTACCAGATTTCAGAGGATGAAGTCAATCTAGTTTTGTTGGGGTATTTTCACGGATTTGAGGCGGGTAAAGATGTTCAATATTATAGTATTTGTGAAATGGTAGAAACATGAGTGATACATATAAAGAAAGAGAATGTATTACAAACCTTTCTATTAATGCATTGCGGACAATCATATGAGGTGAAAAGACCTTTCAGCTCTCCCTGACTGAAAACAGGAGGAAGAGAATTTAACACATAGAAGTCAGGTAATATTACTTGCAGCAGCAAAATTTACTAAATATAGTGAAGAAATGATCTTACAGTGATGATACGTTTGACAACTCTGCTCGGGAAGGTGCAACCTGAAAATGTAAGGAAAAAAAAAAGAGCTAAAGCGAAGCTGCAATCATATAAGTTTGAACAAAAAGCAAGGGCAACCTCTTCAGATTTACGAGATCCAGGCCAGACTAACAAGATGAATGAAAAGTGATTCAGGAAGAAACAGAAGAAGGATTCACCAATTAGATGCGCAAAGATAATGTTTACCAGGAAGAAGAAGAAGATTAGCAAAGTAAGGGAGATGAAAGATCCAGCCTCCATAGCCGACCAAAATTAGAAAGAAGAGCGGAATCAAATCAAATCCAAGCCAATTATATGTAGCAGTTGTAGTATTACGCCATTTTCCTCTTCACATTTTTTTCTTTCTGCATTCAACCTCAACTCAGCTTGGCTGATGAAGTATATCTATTCTCAATTTGATATGAGGGAGACAAGTTCTACATTTAACCATAAGAGGGCAACCAATTTCTACATTTTACCATAAAATTCCACTTTCGGAACAATACTCCATTTTGGTCCTCCACATAATTCAACTCTTTTACCGTCACTTCCTTTATATTAAAATTCTCTCTATTGTACTATTTTAGTTTAAAATTCCTTAATTTTGGAGTATTAAGTCAAAACCTAATGAATGCTTAAATATTACTGCCTTCCTTTTTAAAAAAAAAATGATTTAATTTCACTTGATACGAAGTTTATGGGAATAAAAAAGATTCAATTCTAAATTAAAGTTATGCAAAATATACAAAAATGCCCATGAATCTTGTGATTTGAAATTTATCATATGAAAAATTGAAATTGAAGTTTTATCCAAAAAAGAAATTAATAATTATTTTTTAAATATACTAAAAAAAAAGTAATTCATTCTTTTTAAATGAGGGATTAAAAAAAAGCCACTAATATTTCATCTTATAAAATCTATTTTTCTAAGTTTTGAAAGGCAAAGTTGTTAATAGTTTTTTTTTTATAATTGATTTATTTTAGTTATTCTTTTTCAATTGATAACATAACAATCTATTTAATTTTTCTTGAGAATAGTATTTCAGATATATCAAACTTCTTTTAATAAATTTTTACTTTTATACCAAAAATTCTACCAATGGTACTCACTATTAAAAAAAAAAAAACTTCTACTATAATTTATTATAATTTAAAAAAGAAATTGTAGCCTCTCAAATTTAGGAGCCAAAAAACCTGCATTGAGTGCGGTAGTGTTTTTCATGTCATTGCTAAAATAATGCTACTTAAAAATTCTTTTTGCATCATTTAGTAGGTTTAGATAACTTATTTGTACTGCTTTTCATGTTATTGGTAAAATAGTGCTACAAAAAATTTTCTCCTAGTATCATTTCGTAGGGTTAGGATAACTTATTTGTAGGTTAACGTCTTCTTTAATCTTTATCATGACAGAAGAAGATGGAATCTAAACTTTTGTGGCAGATATAGATAATTTTACTCAGCAAACATCAAACATGAGTAATTTGTTTAGTGCTGATATTGTTCGTATCAATCAAACGAGATAGATCTTGACAAAATAATTATGCGACACGTCCTTCTAATTAAGCTATACATGAAATTTCTGATTTCTCTTTGATATTATTATTATTAGTATTTGTCTCAGTTTAGGTGGCATGCTAAGCTACCTCTTTCACTAATAGTGATTCACTTATTTCTTTGAACACCTTTAATTTTAGATAAAACATTAACATCTAACAGCAAATCGATCTTAAAGCAAGTGTTGTGTGAAGTAATCAGGACTTGGTATATTCTTTTTGTGGCGTTGTTGTACATATGTATTATATTTTCAAAATGATGGAGTGTATGCACTTTGAAAGGAGGATCCATGAAGCAGAGATTAGAATAGATGGTGATTTGATATAAATATTTCAAACTAATAGATGCATAAACTCTGTGTGCAGTGCAGGTGTTGCTTATCTGCTTCCAGTTTCTAACTTGTCACCACCAGCTCACTATCATGCATATTCAACCACATCCATAACATAGCGCTTTGAAATCTTGAATCTCCTTCAATGTACAAATATATGATTGAACTCTTTACATATATATATCTTGCTGAGACAAGCACAGCCCAATGCCATTCAGAGCCTCATCTCACAAGCTCAGACGTCAGG
Source organism: Solanum clarkiae (assembly GCA_011800125.2). Taxonomy (NCBI): domain Eukaryota; kingdom Viridiplantae; phylum Streptophyta; class Magnoliopsida; order Solanales; family Solanaceae; genus Solanum; species Solanum clarkiae. The sequence continues at coordinate 39,430,412 of JAABOM020000001.1, forward strand.
CGAAAAAAAAAAAAAAACAGAAAGCATTTGTATTTGGACAACTAAGTTAACATAGCTATATAGTATAATGTTGTCATATTCATGATGTTCTCCTTGGGAGTGGATAGGCTCGATTTACATCGTTCCTTGGATGAAGTGGAGAACGATGGTGCAAAGGCTGCTGACCATATCTATAAGCAGTCTGATGTCTGGAGGTTATTCTAGGCTCCTTGGGTCTTTCATTGGCTGCCTCAATCTGTTCTAGTTTCTCAACTACTTCTTTCATTCCTGGTCTGGTTTTAGGTTCAGGTCCAAGACATGACAGTGCCAGTTGTGCTATTTGAACTGCAGCTCTGGATGGATATCTTCCTTCCAGCCGTGAATCCATCTTGTCCTTCAACTTCCTTCTATCAGATAAATGCGGCTTAATCCACTCAACCAGATTATGCTGGTTGCTTGGGCGGTTTGTGTCTAGTGCCCGTAGACCTGTTAGCATTTCCACCAACACAACACCAAATCCATAGACATCGCTTTTCACATACAAGTGTCCTGTCAAAAAATGACAACGAATATACATTTATTCAGAATTTGATTATATGAATGCTTGAAACTGTATGCAAAAGATGTGATTTCAGAGAAGTAGATCTGGCAAGTATAGAAGTCTAACAGTTTACCCGTTTGAACATACTCAGGAGCAGCATAACCATATGTTCCCATTACCCGTGTTGTCACGTGCGATTGACTAGCCGAAGGACCAAGTTTTGCCAAGCCAAAATCTGATATCTTTGCGTTGTAAGACTGAAATTCAAAGGAATTAAAGAATGTCATGTAAGGTTGTGTCACTCTGAGATCAAGAGCTCAAAAACTTGAGATAAAACATAAAGCCAAGCACAAAGGTGCAAGGATTTGTGGTGATCGAAATAATCAATCTGTGATCTCTATATTACTTGCAAACAATATTGGATGGGAAAAGAAAAGGAAACATACGCCATCAAGTAATATATTTGAGGCTTTAAAGTCTCTGTAAATGACTTGCTTCTCTGATGCATGTAGGTATGCCAAGCCTCGTGCTGCGCCGATCAGAATCTGAAGCCTTATATTCCATGGAAGTGGCTGAACAGCAGCGCCCCCTAAAGAGAACAAATACGTTTTAGGCGGAGATCAAAGATAAAAGGCAGATTCCTAATGTAGAAAATCTCTTGCTTACTTCCAAAAAGATGGTTCTCCAAGCTGCCCTTTTGCATAAACTCATAGACAAGCAACAGTTCTTTATCTTCCCAGCAGTATCCCAAGAGTTTGACCAGGTTGGGATGTGAAAGTGTTCCGAGAAAATTGACCTCGCACTAAAATGCACAAATTAAAGAGGTGCCGTGTGTGGTTCAGAAAACAATAGATGTGAATGAAATTACCTGCCACTCTTCTAGTCCTTGCAAGCTTTCAGAACTCAATTTCTTGACAGCAATGACGGTGCCAGAAGCCGTCCTGGCTGAAGGCCTGTCATCAAGCCAACCCTTGTAAACTGTGCCAAAGCCGCCTTCTCCGAGGACGGTATCACTTCTAAAATTTCTGGTAGCGGTCTTGAGCTCGGTAAAAGAGAATGTCCTCAAATTAGAATTAGGGTGCGGTAATATTTGAGCCCCATTTGGATAAACCTCATCCACTCCGCTGGCTGCTGAAAATTGGCTATTCCCGGAGACGTTGCTCACAGTGGAGGATGTCGTCGTCGTCGTCTGTGATATGCCGACTGCAATGAACAATGAATTTAATAATATTCGGCATATTAAAACAAAGTTAAGCTGTTGATTGAAAAGGTACCTGAGCTGAAACGGGCAGTGGTAGATGGGCTTTGATTATGAGTAGAACTGAAACAAACTCCCATATCTTCAAAATTATCGCAGATGCGGAATGAGATCGGTTTGCACCTTTTACTTCTTCAGCTAAACGCTTGTTTGACTTGACTCAAATTAATACTCTACCTTCTGCTTTTCATTTTCTATTCTGGTCCTAATTGGTGGTTGTCCATTTTCAACACCACATTCTATGACTTGGTCTCATTCACTTCTCCACCGCCTTATATCTTAAAAATTATTCACCAATGTAAAATGTTGGATCTAAAAACTTCAATGAATCATCTTTCACAAATTAAAAAATAAATGGTTGTGTTGTCTAAAAGGGGAACTTAATTGCACAAGTTCAATGTGACCAATATTCCTACACCTCTTTTCCTTCTTTAAATGGCTACAAAACCTAAACGCGATTATTTGATTTCAAAAATATACATTTAACTTTGAACAAAAGGAATTCCTAAAGTTAATTTCCTATGTGAATATTGTTGCCAAAATTTAGTTTTTTGCCTATAAGGTTATTTTTAAAAACTAACAATCATTAAAACAAAAAGCTCTTTTTGTTACTAGATTTCTTAATTGACAACTTGACTTGTCACATCATATTAATTTCTTCTTCTTCTTCTTTTTTTTCAATGACATGTAAGACAAAATGTAGACTAATTCCAGATATATAGAAAATGAATTTAGTCATCTAATTTTAAGTACATCAAACGAAGATGCTTACCGAGAAAAAATGTTAATAATCCGCTTGTAAATCTGATCTGATAATATAAATCCAAATTTCAAATCACTACAAAGAGGTAACTTGTATTTATATGTATTACCATATTAAGTTTATGGACTCCTCTCAACTAACTATTTTAGGAAAATATAATTTTACTTGTGATAATTTTTATTCAAGCACCTAACAAACAAAATTACCTGATTTGTAGAGATATATAAGTTCAACCTCAAAATCAAATAAAAACCTTTAGTTTTCATACTTATATTCATTAGTGTACTAAAAAACCTCCTCTCAAGAATAATAAAACTTCATTTCAAAATGATTTAGGATTATAAATTGACATATACTTAAAATTAACGGCTTAATATTTTTGTGTCCTAAATTAGTCTTATTTTTCTACATGAAAAATAAGAAATTTATATGACATGACATGCTAACTAAGTTTATTAAGAGAATGAGAGTTTTTTGTTTCTAAGACATAAAGTTATGGCTCAGAGACTTTATTGGGAGGAAAATTTTAAAAAGGGAAAAGGGAAGTATTTATCCTTCCATACCACGTTACTTTCATATCCCCTTTTTTTAACAAAAAAAATAGCATAACTTTATTTTGAAATTCGTGCGCAGATCAGCATCCACCCTATATAATATGATAGGGTATCACTATACTAATGAAGTATCACAGAGAATATTGATAGAGTATTATCATATATCGATAAAGTATCACAGAAGATACTGATGGTGTACTAATATACAGATGAAGTAACTATAATAATTTTTTTTTAATTTTTTCTTATTTATTTTTTTTTAAAAAAAAAAAGTTCAATCATATATGATATCGATAGGGTACCAATATACCAATAAAGTATCGCTGAAGATACAGATAGAATATCAATATACTGACAGAGTATCACAGAATACACCGATGTGGTATCAATATATCAATGACGTATCACAGAGATACCGATAGCATATCAATGTATAGACGAAATATCATAGAGAATTAAGCTCAGCCTATATGATACTGATGTTGTATTAATATACCAATGGAGTATCACAAAAAATATATTTTCTACTAATTTAGAGTTTAATAAATAAGATTGTGACTTTAATAATTTTCTCTTAATTGTTTCTTATTTATTTCTTAAAAAAGCTCAATCCTATATGATGCTGATGGGGCATCAGGGAGTATATGATATTGATGGAGTATCCATATACAGATGAAGTATCATAAAAGATTAATTCATAGTAATGATGCTAACGTCATGTGCGGAATAAGAAAAAAAATAGAGTAAGAAGATAAATAATTTGAGTCGTGAATCCACTAAGGATGAATAGTTTTAGTTGGATCTAACTCAAATAAATAACTTTATAATTGAATTTATTTTGTATAGCTTTTCCTTTTATAAATGACACTAGTAAAAAAAATTCAGTACTTGAATTCATTTAAGAAATGGACTTAAAATTCCATTATATGCTATGATAGAAACTCTCATAAATCATAGAGAGTTGAGTATTTTAGGAGTAAGAAAGAAGAAATGGCAAGTCAAAGTCAAAAAAAAAAATACAGAAGATATCTAGCTAATTCCCATCAATAACTAAATGCAAATTTTCAAGGAAATTTAGTCAAAGTCTACCATGCCCCCTTTCTTCCTTTAATAGGTCTTCAACTTTACTTTGTCAAAATACTACGGTTCATGATTTGACTCGGACCCATTTTATTATGTGCATCTATACAGTTAACAACTTTAGGTTCTCCAAATTACTAATATATATTGATGAGGCTGAAACCGTTGTCTCTGTTGTTTTTTGAATTTATGTGATGCCAACATTAATTTAAGAGAGAGAGAGAAGTTATTTAATTACTAGTCCAACTTGTCACCTCCCTTAAAATATAAGTAAATTTAATTATATTATATAATATAATAAATTCCATGTTTACAATGAAAAATGGTTATAAATAATAAATAAATTATTAAGTGATAGAGTTTGCTTTGATTTTTCAAATTGAATAAATAAAAATGAATATCTTTTTAGTATAATAAATAATAAAAACAAGTAAAGCGGATGAGAGAGATATTTGTATGACTATATATAAATTGTGTAATAAGTTAACCTGTTATAAATTTGTATTGGACATATTATGAAGAAAAGTATATTGGAACAGAGAAAATAATAACTTGAAGTTAAGTTAAAAAGATTACTAGCATGTTTATTGAATTTTGAAATTGTGTTAACACTTAAAATTTAATTATTTTTTTTTGAAAAACTTTTAAAACATATTTTTCAAACTTCAAATTACATATTCTGTTTGAAGGTGAGATGGAAGAGGAAAAAGGGTGTATATTAAATGCTAGGTTTTTGTTGCGGGAAAGAGGAAGGATGATGGTATTTGTTGGGTGTGAATATAATTTCGAGGAAAAAGTAGTTATGCACCTAAAATTAATTGGCTCCCCTTTCACGTATTTTGCTCAGAGCTTGCGACTTATTCCACAATCAAATCTTTATTTTCTTTTCTATATAAAAAAATATCTATTTTTCGTTTACGTTCCTTTAATTACCTGCTACTTATAACCATCTATATTTCTGTAAATCATTTTTGGAATTTTAATGGAGCAGCAATTATACGTATTATTAACAGAAGATCAAATAACCTTTAGCTCTTCATTTTTTCTATTATTCAAATTCACTAAATTATACATGTCTTGATTATTATGTTTTACGTTTTTCATTTTGAAAATTTATTTGTTCTGCATAATCATAACGTTAATTTTTTGAAAAACAAAAAGAAATATTTTGATAATATAAAAGAGTAAAATAGAGATAAATATAAAATAGAAAGTAGAGAATGTCTATTAATTAGTAGTTGTTTTATATTAGCGACACAAATTAGTTCATGTTTGCGTCCGCAGCTTAGCTTGTTATACAACAATGTATACTGTCCCACTCCAACGTGAAACAACGAACTCAGTAATAGTCAACACAATAAAAGTAATCCCTATCACGATCGAGTTCACACAAATATTAACCTCCTAACTTTAGTTTATAATGAGGCAAAAATTATTATCATTTGCTAATTACATTCATACTGAAAGGAAGGTGAGGAGACTATTATTGCTACATAGATGTAGATTGTACTATAATGAGTTTGAATCTTTGCATCTTAACCTTATTTTTCAGTTGTAATTTCTTACCGTAGCGAAGCCAAAATCTGAGAAATCCAAAGCATAAATTGTAAATAGCTGAAAATTATAAGATAGAAAATGAAGCAAAACGCAAAAGAAAAATCATAATCTTAATCCACTTAATTTCATTTATCTTGTCATGTTGCGTCAAAATTCTTCCTGCTTTTACCCTACTACATCGGGTCTTCTTAAAATTCTTATGCCTTTTTTCCTTTTATTCTATAATGTTCTACCTTTTTGGTCTTTTTAAAAAATTTTGAATTAATGTCATTTGATTATATATTATTTTGAAAACGTTAAGATTCTCTAAAAAGGTATAAAACTCGAGCTAATAATATTACAATACATATTCAAAAAATAAATAAATGATATCATCAATTTCTATCATTTATTAAAAAAAGACATATAATAAATAAATTCAAATAAAGTTTGTCTAGTTTCTCTCTCTTTTAAATAGTA
>JAABOM020000001.1:39436702-39450551 GCA_011800125.2 Solanum clarkiae
CTCTCTTTTAAATAGTATTGAAAAGAAAAGAAATATTATGAAATGTTTTAAAAAGTTAATATTTTAAGTAGATGTAAAAAAAATATTCACGACTTTTAAATTTCTTCATTTCATTAATTTTAATTTAACTCATTGTACATAAATATTTTTCTTAATTCAAGTTTAATAACAATTTATCATTTTCTAAAGAATTTCTTTGAATTAGTTCATCAAAAGAGAATTATGTAATAACAAAAATGAATAAAAAATATAAAGAATATGCTTAAAAAAATTCAAACAAAGAAAATTTATTAAATGAACGTTCTAGGCAGAACGCATCTTTATCATGTAAAGTAGTTTTGAATTCTTATCTTAATATTAATTATTAGAATCCGTATTAACACGAGCCCTTTTAATGTAATCTTAGTATATTTTTTAAATATATTTTATAGATTTTTAAGCTGTTAACATTACAACTTATACTACAATTTGTTTTTAAATAATAAATATTATTTACCTTTATTTCAATTTAAACTGAACAGATAAAAATTTAATGATCAAAAGTTTATTTTAAAAATTTTTAAATTATTAATATATATTATAATTTATAATGCATATATCCCCCAAAAATTTTATAGCATTAATAAAAAATTTCCAATCATTTACAAATAAAATTAAACAATTTTTTTTTAGCTGCTTTCACTTATGATCTTATTATATCATTAAAATAAACACGTCAAGCGACAGCCTCCGCCTCAAAGTGAGATCGGCAAACATGTCCACTAGAGCATAGACCAAGTAGACATGTCCGACTCAAACTTGTTAATACTGCAACCATTCATCCACCGAAGTCTAAACATTGTTCGATTACCGTCTTTTTCGAGAACCGCACAAAAAATTTAAATCTTAAGGCCGTGACAATCAGCTTAATAAGAATTAGTTTTATTTCAAAGTCGGACATTAAGACTTCCATGAGCTTCTAAATCCATTTTGAAAGAGGTAGGGGCCACCATGTTCGAATATTTCAACATCATCATCGGCACATGCAATCATGATATATGCAGAAACACGCAAGTTCATTTATTCAGTGGGCAGTATGTACAATAGATGAAGGTAAGGTAAACTTGATTAGTTAAGCGGCACAGGTGGGACAGGTGCAGGCAGGACCGCACTTGCAGTGGTTCTTTCCAGTGGCAGTAGTGGTACTGCCTTCACCCTTGGGACAGGTGCACGGATTGCAGCCGCAGTGCTCGCCGCACGAACACTTCTTGTGCTCCATGCTCTCGCACCTGCAAGAGATTCCACCGGGGCAGGGAAAAGGACAACCACACCTTTCATTGCATGTACCACTACTCCCTCTTACATCAGCCATATCAAACAGCAAACAAGAGAGATAAGGAGGAAGAGACGACCGCTTCCGCTTAAATATGGAGTGAGGCAGGTCCAGCTAAACGACACCTGCCCATTACTTGTCAATACCCCCGCTTAATTCTCTGCCACCTACATATGCTAGCCACCTATTTCTTATTCAAATCTAAATATATTTCACCATTATTTTATCTCTATATAATTTATGTCTCACTTCTTCCTAATAATAATAATAAAAAAAATACTATTTCCTGCCTCCATATATAATATCACTTCAATTTCTTTTCTTTTTTTTCAAATATCGTCCTTTGTTTTTTCTTTCGTCATTTTCAACCACCACATTCTAGCTATTGTATTTATTGTAAGTTAGAATTAAACATTTGATAACTTGCACAATAAAGCATGTAGCTTCTTAGAACTCATCAACATAAAGCAGTACTGCTCCCTCTTTAATTTTTAATTCATATTATACTTTGTGATTTGACATAAAAAAAAAATTAAAAAGTTAAAAATTCTTTTGAATTTATAACTAAATATTTTGTAAAGTAATAATAATATTTAAATTATTTTTAACTAATATATTTTTTTGAAACAAATTTAATCTTTTTAAAATTATCACATAGATTTAGACAAAAAGAGTTTAAATAGGATAATGTACTACAAAATAAAGTAAACATCCTTGTTATCACTCTATGAAAACTGGCTTACAAAAGAAAGTAAATGTTAAAGACTCTTTCCACTTTGTCCTGATTTTTACAGTTTGGAATTACCAACCAAACATGTGTTAAACCGAATTGTATTGAGACGATCAACGCTTGATGTGTCCTTTGTTAAGAGGAACTGAGATTCTTTTTTATTTCTTAACCCAAATAAAAAAGTAGAACAAAAAAGACCAATATTCCATATCATTTGAAAAATGGAAGATCTCTTATGCTGTTTAATTACTTTGGTTTAGATAGTACTGTCAGAAAATTTTTATTCTTAGCAGAAATAGTAGTTATGTAAGTTCCCTTTTCCATTTAAAGTTGATGCAATCCATATAACTACGAATCTACTACTTGTGAGAAAAAAAAAATAAAAAAAGGAAGTCTCACAACTAGTATAATAAATAATTTTTTCCTACTGTCATGGTTGGAATTGAATTATTTTAAGCATTCAATCATCGTGCCCCAGATGTATAAAGCACATTTGAGTACTTACAATGTGGTTTTACGGTTAAATCTCAAAACTAGAAAGACAGTAGTTGATATATAGGAGCGTGCTCATATTTCTTCAAAGATGGCATGAGGAATTGCTCATAATTGTAATGTTCCTCTTAGCAGCATAATTGTACGTTTGTGGTTATGATTCATCCATTCGAACAGTAGACAGTGACTTTCTCCATTGATATTAAACTACAGGCACTCGAGCTTTTGGTGTCATCTCTTTCCAATGTATCCTACCACATAAGTCTGCAGGCTCCTGTTGAATTGAGCAGAAAGACAAATACACATTAGTGAGCAAACACGGAATTGATGATACAACTCATGTAAATTGATGCATGTTGCTTATACACAACTGTTCCTATACCCCACCTTACAGTGGACGAAACATATGTGCTCACCCTAAGGTGGAGTCTATGTAGAGATGGTCAGATACAAAAGTATAGACATGGAAAGGATTCTGCAGGTCATGAGCGCAAGGAAAAGAAAACGAGAATGTATGTGTATAACTTGTAAATGAAACTGGTCATAAGAAGTGAATGATTTAGGTATTGGTTTGTTCAGATAACAGTTATGCAATTCTGGTGCTCTCTTTCTTCATTTCACAAGCATTCTAAAATGAGTATTTTCCTTAATGATGATGAATAGACAAAATTCTACGCAAAAACTACTAAAACTGTGCATATAGAATATTCAATAGTTTAACTTATTACAGTGTAAACTTACCAATTATGTCTTTGCTAAATATTTTCAACTCCAAGTTGCTGAAGAGAATCAGGGCCAACAAGGAACACACGTCTAGATGTTTGAAACCGGAAAACTACTACTCCTTTATATGCTGTCCGTGGTACACCGTCCTGATGAAACACACAGTTTATGCAAGTTTTACAGAAAGCAGAAGAACCATGAGTCTATGACACAGGACAAATCCAATCACAGGCTCACAGCTGGTTGAAAAGATGTTAGGAACCCAGAAACTCTCCAACCTTATACTGTAAATTTCCATACACAACAAAAAGATAACACACTACATTTTTATTTCTTTCCACAAAAAGTAGAACAAGTTCACAAACAGAAAAACAAGATCTATGAATGATAATTCACAGACAACCAAGGTATTTCGAGGATTTTCCAGTCTAACTTCAGAACCAAATCCTATAGAATAAATTGTTTTTTCCCCTTAATAACCTTCGTAACTTCTATGTAACTGCTAAAAATACATATACATAATAATAACTAAATAAACCAGTTATTTAGGCCTTATTTTAGATTTCTTCCCGCGTTTGTAGACTGCAGTAACAGCAGGTCTAACAGTAGACCTGTCAATGGTCCGGGGAGAGAACTGACATGGGGCCAGTTAATGATCCATATTAAACACAGATTACCCTAACCCGCATTTCACTTGCATCCATCATAGGCCTAATTTCAATTACATGAGCACCCTTTCCCCAAAGTAGGACTGACAATGAGCAACAAATGGGCGTTATAAGAATTTATCTTTGAAATTTGAAACATAAGATTAAATATAATCTTTTATTTACCAAAAAGCAACTTGATTTGCATTTTTAATCAAATTGACCAAATAACCAAAGCCACAAATAAAACAAGTAAATGGCTACAAATTCTAGTAGTAATATTTAATAAATTGCCTCCTATTTCATTTTTGCTAATTCTATACATGTGGGTATATATTCTAGAGCAAATACATATTAGTAAAATACAAATTCAATATCATATATATATATCAAAAACTATGAATATATGAGGCCAGAACAGCCAGTCCACAGCCATTATTACCATCCAAGTCCTGCCCATTGGCAAACTCATTTGTTCAAGCTCAGACTGACAAAGTTGACTGGTCCTCAGGCCTACAGATGCCTACAAGTGAAAGGGGAGAGGGAAAGCATGCATTTCGAATTTCACCTCCCTTTGCACTTCAGTCCTAGAAGGGGAATAGGGGATGAGTTCTGGAATTGGATTCTGATTGCTCACTCTAGCCCTAAGACCACCTGCATTTTTCTTTTGTATTGCAGAACTATACCAGCAATCAGCAACTGTTCACATCCATGATATACCAAAAAAATATAAAAAGAAATCATAAGACGGTGAAACAGTAAATCTCCAAGTGCTAAAAGGATAAAGTTGGGCATGAATTTTGAAATCCTCAACGATCTATTTCAAAGTTAAGTATAATAGATGGTTAATATGCAATGCAGAGACATACCCAACATATGTAATGACTGCATCAAAAGAACCCACTCAAAAGAATATGACCAAATCTCAGGTTATAATCAATTTTATATGAAATAAGAGGGCTCACATATGCATTACCTTCCATTCTTCAAAAATGCCAAACTGCCGTGCGATATCTTCGAAGTCTAATTGGTCTCTATACTGAATACGCACATCACCATCTATGTTAAATGCTTTCAAAACAGCATCAGCTCCATGGATGGGCTTAGCCTTTTTAACCAAGTCACCAAAGTATTTCACATAGTTGTCCTGAGAACATGAAAGGACAAGACACAAGGCAAGAGGATTTAAATCACAAATTTCTCAATCAACCGTCTAATAATGTGACAGCATTAAGTTCTTTAATCTTCAGCACATGATAATCCTCAAGTCAATACCTCCAAAAGGTAGCTTAGGTCCATTGACTTCCAATCAACCTTCCAACAAAATTCCAGGTAGAATACATGTCACACAAATGGAAAGAATTGAGTAGACAAGAAAATAAGGGATGATCACAACAAAATAATTCAAGGGAGTTGGCATACCTGGACATCATTTAGCTTAATTGGCTCAAGATACTGCTTGAAAAACTGCCCCAAACTAGAACCCTGTAAATAAAAAAAGATTGTTGACAAATTCAAGGAGAAATTCTTTTGATGAAGTAAGGATTAATATTAAAAGCATCAAAAAGATGCACAAAAGCACTTTTCTTGTGCAGTTACAAAAGTAGATTGAGAGCTCTATTACAAAGTCCTATGCTAGAGATAGGGAGATAAAAAAATCCAACAAATACTCAGAAGAGCTAATACGTGAGAGGTTGCTTCAACTACTTAAAAATATTAAACATTTAGCTTTAATGGGGTAATTTGGAGTTGCTAAACCATCAAAACACCTTCTGTTCCTTCTGTTCTAATGGTCCAAAAATAGGCATCCAAGAATCATTCTCCAGATCTTCCTGATGGATTACCAATTTTCCATAAACTCCAGCTGCTATACTTTCTGGTAACACCCAACTGAGTCCAAAAATAGAAAATAAAAATGTTCCAGATGCCTGAAGCAACAGCAAAATGGAGGAAAAGGTGTCTTATTTGTTTCAATGTTTTGATGCCACATATAGCATTTAATAACTATGTGAAAGGACCTTTTGCACAAGTTATCTTGAGTTAAGCAGGCTTCATTTAGAGCAGTCCAACTGTGGCAGATGACTTTAAGGGGCAGTTTTGTTCTCCAGATAAGTTTCAAAGGCCAATCATCCACCATTTCATTTGACTGATGTTCTGTAGCTCAAATGTCTTGACAGTGTAAACTCCCTATGGACTTTGTTCCCAGATGAATGTCTCACTCACGATACAGTTTCCCCATCTGCCTAGGAAGCCAAGTATTTCCCCATTTCCCAGTCATTTACATTCCTCCTGAAGATTGGATTTCAGGGATTGGCTTCTATATTCTGAGAGTTGGCAAAGTCAGGTCGTCTAATAATTTGATAAATATTAGGGGAGCCAGATTACAAGGCTGAAGAGCCTAACCATCTATCGTTCCAAAATTTAACTTTGGCACCATTCCCAACTTAGATATGGTGTTCTGGCTCGTAGTAAAGAATTCCAGCCAACAAATTCAGATTTTGCACTTCATTGACAAGGTAGATAATGCTCTTTTAACATGTTGATGTGAAGGCCAGAAAGAACTTCAAGAATTTGAAGTGCCAAATTCAAATATAACACTTCTACTCCACCGGTGATCAAAGTGCCAAATTCAAATACCTCGGTTTGGGTTCCTGAGATGACTTAATAGGATTTTAGGTCTAGGATTTTACCTATTGGAGGTGTCTGCTTGAGTTGGTGTTACTAGCAATGAGGTGGGTGAGGATGTAGACCATATTTTATTGCATTGCAAATCCGTAAAGGAGTTGATATTCAGATGGAAAGAGTAGAGCTAGGAGAAGAAGGCACAAGGCTTAGAATGTTGCTCCTCTTGCTTTAATGTGGGTCATTTGGAAAGTGAGAAATAGAAGAGCTTTCGAAGGGTGGAGATAAGCTTTGCTCAATTGAGGAGTAGTCTCCAAAGGGCAAACCCAGTACTCGTTTGATGCACCCATGTAGTTCTTATTTGTACAGAGGACCAGGCGTCTTTTGGGAGAGAACGAACCATATTTTGTCGGTTTCTCCACTTTTGGTATAGCATTTGTATATGGCCAAGTTGGTCTTATTATTATTATTGAAAACCTTTACTTGATAAAAAAAGATTTTAAAGTGCCATCTACATACAGCAGGTGAGAGATGGCCAATGTATTCCCTATAGAGGTGCCAATTTCAAAACGTTGAATCCTTGCAATTCCCTGGCTTTATCTAAATCTTGCTCAAGCCCTCCAAACAAGTTGGGTTGGCTATAGGAATTCCCGCTTCTTTATTAAGATGGTGGAAATTGATAAAATTTCCACAGCAGTATCTGGTTCATAAGGTAAAACAGCTGTAGAAGGAATGCGAAACAATTTTTTCTCTTGACAAGTATCTAAATGAGTAAGAACAGCAATACCACACTATTTGAAGACAAAGGTTCAAGTTCAACTACATTTACTGAGCCAAAGTCATCCAGCACTGATTTAAAAGGAGGATTTTATACACATACATGCTCACCAAAATTGTACGTTCTGCAAACTTCTGGGCGAATAAATTGTCGACCTCCGTGATTTTCTTTGAGCCTTAGCCAGTCATCCCAGTAAGTAAGAGTAAGGTCAAAGAAATTTTGAAGGTCCAAGTGCAGTTTAATTCATGCAAGAAATAAGCACATCAATTGGAAAGGATATGCCTTTGGCCACTTTGGAGATAGTTCGGACCAAGTTGATTTTGAAAGCATCCATCCCAGACCAGGAAAAAAATCTGAGCGGTAAAGAGCATCTGCAGTGAGATACAAAGCATATCAGTGAGATTAGAAAAGTGAAGCACTGTCTACTTTGCTAAAAAACACCTAAATAATTCCAATATAATCCACAGAAGGAACCCACAGGACTGGAAAATCGATGACATGATTGCTCTACTTGCAACACTAGCAGATTTCAACATTAATGAGCATCAAACAGACAAAATCATATAGGGTACATTTAAAGAGGGGGGAATACACAGTCAAGGAAAGTTATAATCTAGCGTCTGTTTGGAAAGTCACATGGTAATTGGAATTGGTGTAATTACCAGCATAGTAATTAAACAGCCTAGTGATTTGACATGTTTGTTTGTCACAATGTAATTAAAGTATAATTACAAGAGTGTTGTTTGGTTGCGCAAGTGTAATTACAAAGTTATATTAAATTTTAACAATAAAAGTTAATTAAATAACATTAAAAATTTATTTGAGCAAAATAAAGGTATTTATAAATAATATCACATTAAATATTTAAGATCTATGTTGTCTTTTGAAAATATATTCATTAGTAAACATATGTTCTTAACTAATACTATAAAAATGTATTTATATTTTTCAAAATTAAATTAATCATAAAAACTAAAAGTACAAAATTTTGATGAACATCATAAAATGCATGTTTGACAAAAATGTTAATATTACAAATGTTAGTAATATTGAAGAAAAGAAAACGTAACACTATAGCCTTATTCAACAATAAATTCTACCTTAGTTTAAAAATTAGAATGCTAACAAAATTATGCTAACTAAAATAAATTAGAATAAATAAAAAAAATATATAAAAAATTGCATAGAATCACATGAAGAGTAAAAGTTAAGAACGAGAAGGAAATAGAATGCAAACAATAAAAAAAAAATTGGAAAATATTAGAATAATGAAAATAAAAAAATTTAAAAAAATAATAGAGATAAAAACAAATTAAAACAAAAAATAAAAAGAAAAGAAAAGAATTTTAAAAAGTTTCATGTAATCACATGGTATAATTACACCTATTCTTTACCCTTCGAAATTGAAAGGTGTAATTATACACCTTCAATTACACCTAATTTCTCTCTTGCCAAGTAATTACTTGGCCTACCAAACATGTCAAAGAGTGTAATTGCACCCAATTACACCAACAACAACATATCCAGTGGAATCCCACGAATCTATATTGCATGGTGGCTTTCCAAACAGGCTCTTAATGTGTTCACAAGGCGGAGTTCTGGAGGATTGACCTTGGAAGCATCTTGGAGGACCAGGCTACTACTCAAAGTTACATGGCCAACCTTGACAGAACTTAGTAATGTTTGCTTGAAACTAGACAAACTTAGCAGAAAGATTACTCCAGTAAACAGATGTTATTATGCAAACAGAATCTTGAGAGTGTTAGCAATCTGTTTTTGCACTGCCCCATCACAACTGATATTTGGAACTACTTCTCTCTGTATGATCTTTCCTGGAGTATGCACAGGTCAATCAAGGAAACCAACATCAGTTGGATCTCTTGGAGAGTTGACAAAGCCATCAAGAAAGTCTGGAGATGATCCCAGCAGTCATTTTTTGGTTATCTGGAATGGAAGGAATCACAGATGCTTTGATGGAATATCAACTCCTACCCACTCTTTGAAGACTAAAGGGGTGTTTGGATTGACTTTTTGAAGTAGTTTATAAGATAAAAGCTAAAAGTTCTAAGTTGGGAATATCCAACTTTTGGGTTTGGGCTTATTTTAATGTTATTTAGCCTAAAAGAAAGTGCTTAAAAATGCTTTTTGTCTTTCCCAAACACCTACAAATTTTTTTTAGAAAAATAGCTTAAAAGCCTAAATCTACTTAAATAAGCCGATCCAAACAGCCTCGAGATGTTTGGTTAATTTGTTCAGTTGGAATTTTCTTTCAGTAATAGAGTCAACATGTTCTTGGATTTTGATAACTACTTAGCTTTAGCTACTTGTACTAGTGCTGAAATGTTTTTTACCTGCCTGTATGGAGTTAACTGGTTACATCTTTGGTAATTTGGCATCTTCCTGGTTCCCATTCAATGAGAATTTTTAAATTTACCAAAAACTCTGATGAACCAATTTTTTTAACTTTTCTCTTTTTTCATTCATTGGTAACCAGAATGAAAAGAGGAGAAGTTAAAATTAATTCTATTCTCACACTATCAGCTTATCCGACATCCTTAAGTGAATGGAGAATCTAGACAACCACCACATATAGGTGACAGCTTTATAGATGGAGAAATAGTTTGCAGCCTAGTGCTTCATCCTGATACTTGCATCAGCATGATTAAAATGATTCGAGCTCAAGTTGATGATTGGAAAACATATGGGTTGATCGAGGAGAAAGATGATGCCACAGAAATCCAGGAACCATTCACAGAAAGAAAGGCATGTTGCAGATAAATCCTGGGACCCGTCAATGGGAAGGAATAAAGAAAAAACAACATAAATATATCAAAATAAATTACACAACATCAAATCCCTGCTGCTGTTTAGGCTTTTCCAAGGAATCAGAAACAAAATGGAAGTATAGCTATTCAACAGAACAGAAACGAGAAACCATCTGCTCTAAGTAGTGTGTTTAGGGTTCTTTATTGAATTACGACCAATAAACATTTCAATTGAAACAGGAAAAGAGTTCAAAGAAAAGTCATAACAAGAAGGAACAACAATATCACTTACAAGGATCTTGGACGAACTGCCTTTGTCCATTGTCATTCCAAGAAGAAATAGCCATGATCGACCTGGGATGTTCACCACAAGGATGTAAGAAATGTTATACTAGGGACATTCAGAACAGGCATTTTGCAACCTATCATCCCCATGTTTTTGGCCAACTCACATGTTTAGAAGTTGCATGTAGCAGAGATGAAGATGTTAAGATGGATGTATGGACATACTAGGAGTGACAAGATTAGGAATGGAGCTATTCGGGAGAAGGTGGGAAAGGTCTCTATGGAAGACAAGATGAGAGAAGCAAGACTGAGATGGTTTGGGAATGTGCAGAGGAGGTGCGTCGACACCCCACTTAGGAGGTAGGAGAGATTGGATTTAGGGGTTACGCGGATGGGTAGGAGTAGATCAAAAAAGTATTGGAGAGAGGTGATTAGACGAGATACTGCGCAGGTTATCATCGAGAACACGACCTTAGATAAAAAAGCGTGGAGGTCATGTATTAGGATAGAAGATTAGTAGGGGTAGAATGTTGTCTTGCCTTGTCACGATTTTTGAGGTTGTCATAGGACTAGTTGTGTATTATGGTTGTGTTGTTACTCAATTATTCTGCTACTTCTACTTTTTTTCACTTGTAGATTTGACATTGCTCTTCGTGTTAATCTTATTCTACATATATTATTGTTTTCTTTTACTTGGGGCGGATACATTTGAGCCGAGGATTTCTGGAAACAATGTTTCCACCTTCATGAGGTAGTGGTAAGGTCTGCGTACACTCTACCCTCCCCTGACCCTACTTTGTGTAAAATCACCGGGTATGTTGTCGTTATGGTACTATCCCTTAGCATATTTGGCCACCAGTTTATGCAAGGAGAAGTTTTAGTGTTTTTGCTAAGAATGTTATATAATCAGAATGGAATCCCCTCGCTACCATCAGATTTTCTCCTACCATGTGCCTGGGAGAACAAGAGATCGTGGATATCTGCTGAATCCGATCCAATTGTGTTGGTTCTATTTTTAAAAAAAAAATCCAAAAGGTTCGCCAACTAGAGGAAAAAACAGATTTTCCTGATTTGGGGATGAAGTGAACGATTCTTTGGAAGTAAAGCATGGCAAATCTAGATCCTTTTTTAGAATGCCTTACTTGTCTCTGTCAAGAAGAGTAGCTCCAGCCTCAAAATAGTCAAAAAAATCAGCCGCAATTTCCATATCATCTGCATGTCAGAGGCACAGATATTGTGAGAAGGAAAGAAAAGGCAGAGAATATGCAACATAATTATTAAGATAGATCAGCAGTACCTTCAAGTATGATAACACGGCTAAAATTATGCTTGTGAAACAACTGATCCAATGCCCATTTGTAATGACCTAAGGAAAGAGTGGTCCAATGGCTAATGCAAGACTAACACTAGTTTAAAAAGATGAGCAGCAACAACAACAACATACCCAGTGGAATCCCACAAGTGGGGTCTGGGGAGGGTAAAATGTACGCAGACCTTACCTCTACCTCATAGAAGTAGAGAGGTTGTTTCCTGGGAACCCTCGTCTCAAAAAAAAAAAAGGATGATCAAAAAAAAAAAAGCTTACGTGCAATTTTGTAGTATGCAACCAGCTCCCCTGGTCTTTCAGGATGCACAGGTTCAAAATCCAAGTGCTGTCGATAAAGAAGTAAAAAGGTCTTCTATTAAGATTAAGAACAGTCAAGAAGAGTTTGATACCAAGCTTAAACAGAAGCAATGGTTGTAACTACACTTCACAATGTGAGGCCAGAACTGTCAGAAAAACATTAAAGATACAGACGGAAGCAACTGCAGCCAACTAAAACTAAACGTTAAAAGAAAGCAGCTATATTCATCTCCTACGCAAAGCAAGCTTTTACCATAATAAAATTTAGCAATTGATAGGTTATAAAACTATGAATCTTATAGAGCAGTAGATGAATGTATATCTAAACCAGATGTATGGCTACTCAGACGAGGAGAGAGAAGGAAATCACAGAGAGAGCAAGAGAGGGAAAAGTTGCAGCTTAATATCATAAATCAAACAACATATGCCTCTTCCACTTGTGTTGTCTTATGGGGAGAAAGGGCAAATTCTGTGGCACAATGAATAAATGAAGTATTAAAAGAGTTAAAATGATAAGGAACACATTTACATGTCAAATATTGATTATCTATCTTTTCCCTTCCCATTTTTACTAGATAAAAACTCCTTATGGGCAATTATTCTACTAACTTATTTCACCAGTACACGATCTTGTTATTGGAATGACGATGACTGAGCAGTGCAAGTAAAAACAAGCCTGACAACAATGAATTCATACTTTTCAGTCTATACTTATTCTCCAAGTAAAGACCTGCCTGATTTAAATTTCACAGATAGATATACCCCAAATGAATCCCGTTTTCCCTTTATCAAGTGGTAGGGAAAAATACCTGCATATATGTCAGCTGATCATAGCTCAAAGCAAGCTTTCTAACATCAGGATTTGACCCATCCTGCCAAAGGGATGTAGAACAAAAAGTAGGTCCAGCAAGACAAAGAAGTCAAGTATACAATAGAAGGCTATGAGGGAAAATAAATGGGTACCTGAGATATTTTTATTTATTTATTTTTGATGAAGTAAGAACTGGGTACCTGGGATATGAAAAGAGGATATCTTGACGCAACAGATGTTTGGTATCTGATGGCAACAATGGAAGTACCGGGCTTATCAGCTGAGGTATCTAGTATGTAATAAGAAGCAGATAAAATTGTTTTGATAGAAAGCATACTTTAAGATGGAGTTAATTGTCCTCTCCAGGTAGTCAGCACGATTGCAAGCCATAACAACTACAGCAGCCACTGGCATCTAGTAAATATAGTAATTAGTTGATGAACAAACATTTGACAGAGATGTTGGTAGCAAATATATGACTGAAGATGTGAGAATGTATCTAAACCTGCACATTTCCAATTAACTTTTTTATGCCCTTACCTGCAACAGATAAATTAACAACATCAAATATATGAATAAATTCAAATACTTGTACGCATGAGTATCGATTTATTTATTCATTGATAAGGTAAGATTACTTGTAGGCATGAATATATCTAAGTATTAGATTTACAACTCACAATATTAATAACTCAATGATGTAAAACTGCCACATTGAAACTAACAGATCTTTATTTGTCAAGTACAATGGGTATAATTTTTACAGCATATATTTCATATTACTGTGACTAAAAGCAAATTTTTACAGCATATATTTCATATTACTGTGACTAAAAGCAGTGGTTTTTTGACAAAAAGCTGAAAGAAGAAAGAGGAGTTTATAAACTTACTTTCAAAATCCTGAACAAGCGCCCTTAATTGTCGGCACTCCTGGTCCTGACGCTTCATTTGTTCTGAAAATGTAGCAAGATGAAGATGAGGAAAGTACAATTACCCATTACCTTTCATATAAAAAAGTAGAGAAGCATTTCAGCTTCTGACAGCACATACTAACTTTTTT
>JAABOM020000001.1:39450651-39465597 GCA_011800125.2 Solanum clarkiae
GGGTTGGTGTGGAAAACAGATTTTATTATTTGAGATCTACATGTTCACAGAAAAAAAAAGGAATGATGCATTGAAAGGGAAGCATGAAGAAACTGAACAAGTCTGATGCAAGCCAAGTGACGTCAAGGCCATTTACAAGGAGTCAAGCTCGAGTTCTACAAGCATTACAGGGACTATTTATGAAGGTGAAGTGCTTGAGCATACTTTGATGCCATACCAGGGATGCCATCTCATGAAGATAGCCTTGGAGGACAAAATAGAAGGAGGGAATGATGACTCAACAAACAGTGCAACATATAGACCGTATCTCAACCATAAGTCAAGAACAGCCAGATGCGACAGGGAAAGAAGCGACATAAGGGCAGAAGAATCAACCTACGGCCCGTACCTTGGACCATATATCAGAAATGGACATTGCCAGATTCAGGCCTGACTAAGCATCAACCTACAGAGAAACATGCATAACCATAAGTTTCCACATATGGCTGCTTGTCCACCACAATCACAGTTGGCAGTGCAATTTGGTTATATTCGCAGTTTCCAAGGGATGCCACTTTAAGGCATTTTGTAATAATTAGCCTAAACTATAAAAAGTTGAGACTAGCTCATTAGACTCAGATTTCGATGAATATTGGTTTTCTTCTCTTTGAGGGATTTGAGAACTTGGTGAAGGTTTTGTTGAACCTTTGTTTGAAAGGTGAGTTGCAGAGTAAATCCAATTCACTTTTTTGGTTATCTTAGAACCATAATTGTAAAATAATCCATACTTGTGTTTATACATTTATCTTTTACTTTCTTGTTCTTAGACTAGAGTTTAATTTGGTTTCGGCATTGCATCAAGGTCCTATCCTCAGTGCTTATCCAGGAAGATAATTTACAACATACAACACAAAAACAGTAATTTTTTTTTCAAAGAAACCAGATCTATTCAAATTTTTTTCACCGCATTCATATATAATAGGACGAAAAGTTACTTAAAATTTTCAATAAAATAGCTCTATTTGTCAAATGGAGGATTATGAATGAAGGAAATAAATCCATTTCTCAAATAGTCGGAAAGAGGACAAAAAAGAATGAAAAGATTACACCGGAGAACACAGTGCACCTTCAAGAGCCACTACTCTTCCTTGCTGCTGGCTAATCTGGTCAATAAGCAACCTAGTCTGACTTGTACAATGATTTTCTGCTTCAATCTGTGTCATTCACATGATTTGTACACATTATAAGCAATTAAAAGTAACTTTCTTCTTTCTTTGGCTACATCATTAACATAGGATGCAGTTGTGTGCTGCTTAGAAAATGCAAAGAAGATTGAACAAAAAATGAAGCTTTTAGAAACGTTATGTTCATTATACATGAAATGAATTATAAATACATAAATGGTAGAACACAGAAATTATGTCTATGGTAATTAGATTACATTCGGGAGGGATGACTAAATAAGCCTAGATACTCACTGCAGCAGCAAGGCGGTCCGCATATTCTGACTGTGTTGCGAAAAGCCGCATCTGAGAAATATACCAAAAAAACCACTTAAAATGTACCTGCTTCACCATCAATCAAACACTAATCCAGAAAGAAAGAAGAAGAGGGAAGATAATTTCTTCTCCTAACACCTATGTCAACAGAACCAAGTAACCTCATATGCCAATGTAAAGATGAAACAAACTAATAGTGCAAAGAAAGGACTGCTTTGGGGTAGTGGGCAAGTTGTGGATTTGCACCAAGCAATATAAAGTTTTCTCTTTATAATTGGAGTATCTAGGGTAACTTGTGGGAACCTCTACTAATCCACTGGGTACTGTCTACCTGTTACCAACACCAATATCAAGTAACTACATCCACCGAGCTTAGGCAGATGAGAGGAATTTCTGTAACTTTTCCTCTGTTGGGATTCCAACCTTGGTTCCCAATTTCGCTACAGCAACTTTTCGATTGTGACTAAAATTCATATGTTGATATTTGCTTTTGTTAAAGACATACTAATAAAGAGATAAAAGAGATACTAAAAATTAAACCAACACAGTATGGTATCGCGAGTTATTTGCACAAGATGTCACAGTATCATCAGAATCTATTGCGATAGCAGAGGGAAATCTTCAATTGCATAGCCTCGAAAGATCTTTTGGACATGTGAATCCCAATTCTTTCCTAACCGCTCACCCTGTTTTTGCCAAGGGGAATTGCGAACCAAAATCCTAAAAGAGAGACCAGTGGCCTAGCTTAGTTTTTTGAAGGGAGATCAAATGAATCTCTGTTGCAAAAATGTTACATTGTACAAACAGAGTAATAGCAGTTCTTTTTTATACTTATAAATTGTTGCATCCCTTGGTAGTTAAGCTATTCAGAAGTTTGCATTTCTTTTAAACCAAACCCCTCATTAGAATTCCTCATGAGGATTCATATCGTTGACCCCAAGGAGCTCGGGATTGAAAGGTGACAGTGACATCAGATTATTAACAAAGTTGTATTCTACTCGAACTCAAAATTAGTTCGACTAACTCCTTAAATTGTGTTTGTAGAAGAAAGATAGATCTGAGAACCTGTATGTAGATGAAGGCGAGAACAGCCACGACGAGAAGGTATCGTAAATCAAAGCAAAACTTGTTCCCTCTCATCTCTGCCAAATGCGAATGAATTCAATACAAGGGTTTCGCGTTGCCTTTCATAGGATCAAGTCAACAATGGTCAGTTAACATCACCAACTTTGGGATACCCTCTAATTTCTTTATAACTTGCCAAAAAGAAAATGTTTATTTTTACATTACTAATGGGGGAGTAGTTTGTTAAGCCAAAGAGGAAAAGTCACTTCGCCATTTTAGGATAAATATGATAATAAAATTTTTTAATTAAGAGATTAAAAATAATTAAATTAACAAATATATTAGACTTTTAAAAATAAAAGTAAAAAAGAAAAAGAAAAATGAGAAATAGAGTAATATTATTTAAACTATATAAATGGTAAAAATTAAAATATAATTTCAAATTAAATATTATCATTATTTAAACTATATAAATGGTAAAAATTAAAATATAATTTCAAATTAAATATTACCATACATATACGTATACCGAGGGAGTATCAAGAGGATACCGATAGGGTATCAATATACTGAGGGACCATCAAGAGAATACCAATAGGGTATCAATATATCGACGAAGTATCATAAAGGATATCGATAGGATATCAATATACCGTCAGAGTATCACAGAGAATGACGATTGTTTTTGTGACCCTTATCGGTATCATATCTTAATTGTTTCTTATTTTTTTTAAAAGTCAAATCTTTTATGATACTGATATATGGGCGAAGTATCACAGAGGATACCAATAAAATATTAACACACCATCAAAATATCACATAGAATGGCAGCATGCTTTTTCTGTGATACCTTATCAGTATCATATCTTAATTGATTTTTATTTATTTTTTTAAAAAGAGAGTCCAATCATATAAAAAAAAATCGATAGGGTATCAATATATCAATAGAATATCACAAAGGATATTGATAGGGTATCAATATACCGACAGAGTATCACAAAGAATTAAGCTTAGTCCTATATGACATCAATATAGTATCAATATACTGATAGTGTATCACAAAGTATATATTTTCTTCTAATTTACAAACAACAACATACCCCAGTACCTCAAAAGGCTCTCGCTCATTGCGGGGTGAGGGGGGGGCGGATGTACGCAGCCTAACCCTTATGTTTAAAAACATAAAGCGACTGTTTCCAAATGACCCATGAGGAGCGTCGAAAGTTGCATTGACTAACTGCTACTTCACAAATGAAAGAAGCGCAGACAATTTAAAGAGCCATTTTGCTTTATTCCATCATACTCCAAATCCAAAAAATAGTTAATCTTTGGCTCCATCCGAGATTGATGGACGTATTTTCTTCTAATTTAAAGTTTAATATTTTTCTTTTGATTGTTTCTTATTTAATTCTTAAAGAAAGAGACAATTGTATATGACACCGATGGACTATCACAAAAAGTTAAGCTCACTCGTATATGATACCGATATGGTATCAATATATTGACGAAATATTAAAAATAATATATTTTCGACTAACTTAGTATTTAATAAATAAGGTTATGACTTTAATAATTTTCTTAAATTGTTTCTTATATATCCCCCCCACACACAAAAAAAAAAAAAAAGAAGAAGAAGAAGAAAGGAAGGAAGAGTCCAGTTCTATATAATACAACTAGGGAAATATACTGATGGAGTATATGATACCGGTATTATTAATATACCAACGATGTATCACATATGATTAATTTATAGCAGTTGTGTTGATGTCGTGCTGATGCTGAGGTCATTGGCGAAATAGAGAAGGAGAAAGTGGGATAAGAGCGGTAAATAATTAGTGACATGAGTCCATCCAATTTGATGGTGTATTAACAAGGACATCAAGGCAGGCTACTACACAAGAGTGTGTTTTCTTCTTACAATTATTGGCGGTCCCAAGATAATATCAACTTTTGAATTCTTAATCGAGCTAGTATTAATAATGAGAAGAAAATATAGCGTAGTTGGGTAAAGTGGTGAAGAATCATTGATATGGTTTGAGCTTTTCAACATCATGTTTATGTTTTTATGCGCGGGAAAGTGGAGTGGTTATCCAACCGAGCAAGTTGAGTAACCTTATTAGAATGATTTATTAATTAATTATAATTTCCTTTACACTCAAGTATTCTCATTCTCCTCACCGTCCATCCACTTATATTTCTGTTTTTTAATCCCCAAGTAATGATAACGAACGCATATGATCTACTTTGTACACTAATCATTTTGGGTTTTCTTTTCCTTGAGGCAACGTAACTACATACATATCCTCCAGGATTCAAAGTGACAAGTTGTGCATTCATCCGTCATGAATTTGAAGTGGTTTGTGCTTGTATCCCTCTGCTTTATTGGACAAGCTGATGAGGTGAAAATTGGTGCCATCTTTTCGTTTGGCACCACAAACGGCAGAGTTGCCAGAATCGCCATGGAAGCTGCTGTTCAAGACGTTAATTCTGATCCCTATCTTCTCGGTGGAAGAAAACTTGTTCTCACCCTGCATGATTCAAACTACAGCGGATTCCTAGGGATCATTGGAGGTATCTATCTATCTATCTTTCTCACAATTCTTCTTTAATTTATTATGATCCTAACCTCCCTCACACACTCTGACTATCAGCGTTACAATTCATGGAGACTGATACTGTAGCTGTAATCGGCCCTCAAAGTTCTGTAATGGCCCATGTACTCTCTCACCTTGTCAACGAACTCCATGTCCCCCTCCTGTCTTTCACAGCATTGGACCCAACACTCTCACCTCTTCAGTACCCATATTTCATTCAGACCGCTCCCAACGATCTTTTCCAGATGACCGCCATAGCAGATATGATTAGTTATTTTCAATACAGAAAGGTCGTTGCTATTTTCTCAGACGATGATCAGGGTAAAAATAGTATTACAGCTCTAGGTGATAAACTTGCTGAGAGGAGCTGTAAGATATCTTACAAGGCAATACTTCCCCCTGAACCTATATCTACTCGTGACGTCATCGTGGCCCAGTTGGTTAAGGTCGCATCCATGGAATCTCGAGTCATTGTTCTACATACGTTATCCACAACAGGTCTCAAGGTCTTTGAGATTGCCCGGGAGCTTGGCATGATGACTAGCGGATATGTTTGGATAGCTACTTCTTGGCTTTCCAGTACCCTCGATTCAACTTCAGTTTCACCAAGCGTGGCTGCCTCTATACAAGGTGCTCTCACCCTTCGCTCCCATCCGCCTGATTCCCCAAAGAAGAGGGCTTTTTCATCGAGGTGGAACAAGTTGAGCAATGGCTCCATAGCTTTGAATGTTTATGGTCTATATGCCTACGATACTGTCTGGATAATTGCCCATGCAGTCAAAGAGTTTTTCGATCGTGGAGGCAAAATCACCTACTCGAATGATTCCAATTTGGAAAGTTTTGCTGGAAAGACGATGAATCTTGCTGCTCTCAGCATATTTGATGGCGGTACCCAACTGCTTAGTAACATACTAAAGACCAATATGACGGGGGTAAGTGGTCCCATTGCATTTAACTCAGATCGATCCATGCCCCGTCCCTCATTTGATATTCTCAATGTAGTTGGCAAAGGATCGTTGAGGCAAATAGGATACTGGTGTAACTACTCTGGGCTATCTGTTGTGCCTCCAGAGTCTCTTTATGCCAAACCAGCAAACAGGTCAAGTTCAGCTCAACGGTTGGATCAGGTTATGTGGCCTGGGCAAATTACAAAAAGACCGCGTGGATGGGTACTTCCGGACAATGGTAGGCCATTAAGGATTGGAGTGCCAAGGAGAGTGAGCTACAAAGCTTTTGTTTCAGAAGACGAAGGAAGTGGAGTGGTCCATGGATACTGCATAGATGTCTTCCTTTCAGCCTTAAAGTGTCTTCCATACCCTGTGCCACATAAATTCATCTTGTTTGGTGACGGACACAAAAATCCAAGTTACAGTCAGTTAGTAAACATGATCACAGCCAATGTGAGTGTCATTGCAAGTATGTTCACGCATGCTTTTCCATTTTTAATCATCAGTGTAACATTGTTTTTCTTATTCCATGATAGGTATTTGATGCTGCAGTGGGTGACATTACAATTGTAACGAACCGCACAAAGATTTTGGATTTTAGTCAACCATACATAGACTCGGGGTTGGTGGTGGTGGTACATGTGAAGAAGATAAAATCGATTGCTTGGGCTTTCCTGCGGCCATTTACTCCGCTGACTTGGGGAGTCATAGCCGCTTTTTGCCTTGTTGTGGGAACCGTAGTGTGGATACTAGAGCATAAATTTAATGATGAATTTCGTGGCCCTCCCAAGAAGCAGGTGGTCACAATTTTATGGTGAGTTAATTAATTTGATGCCTTCCTCTTAGTCCTTTAAGTACTTAAACTATCTCTCTTTGGGATTTGAACTCATCTTCTTGTGCGCCATATTTCATTTGCAGGTTTAGTTTCTCAACTATTTTTGGAGCCCCAAGTAAGAGTCTATTCCAAAAGTCAAGATATTAGTAATCGTAGTCATTTCTATTGTTAACTTTGGCATAATGGATCGGTCTTTCAGGAGAAAACACAGTGAGCACCTTGGGTCGAATTGTACTGCTTATATGGCTATTTGTAATCTTGATAATTACGTCGAGCTATACCGCAAGCTTGACATCGTTTCTAACGGTTCAACAGCTCTCCTCATCTATACAAGGAATTGAATCATTGATATCAAGCAAAGACGCAATTGGGTACCAGGTAGGCTCTTTTGCTGAGAACTATTTATTTGAAGAACTTAACATTGCAAAGTCTAGGCTTGTTCCTCTTGGATCACCAGAAGAATATGCCGATGCCCTTGAACAAGGAAGAGTTGCTGCTGTGGTTGATGAACGTCCATATGTGGATCTGTTTTTATCAACTTACTGCGGGTTCCAAAAAGTTGGCCCAGAGTTCACCAAAAGCGGATGGGGATTTGTAAGAATTTCCTCCTTATATGTTATATTAAAATACTACATGAATGAATTAAAAAGCTGATAAGCTTGATCCAATTCATTTTATAGGCATTTCCGAGAGACTCCCCCTTAGCCATTGACATGTCGACGGCAATCTTGCAATTATCTGAGAATGGAGAGCTAGAGAAGATCCGCAGGAAGTGGTTAAACAGAAAAGTCTGTGGGGGCCAGAGCTCTGCAGCAGATTCAGAGCAACTCCCATTACAGAGTTTTTGGGGTTTATTCCTCATTGCTGGAGTTAGTTGCTGTTTTGCTCTGCTTGTATATTTCTGCTTCATGTTGCACCAGTTCAAACGACATTTTCCTGAATTAATGCAGCATTCTACTTCTAGTAGGACAAGAATATCCCATGTGGTACGGCTTAAAAAATTCTTATCTTTTGTGGACGAGAAGGCAGAGATATCGGCAAATAGGCTGAAAAGAAAGCGGATGGAAATGGAGAACCCTTAGCTAATGCCAATGATCATTGAAGCTGTTTTCATTTCAATTCTTGTACATCCAATTTTTTTTGTTTTTTATATAGGCACTGTAGAGAACATCTAGTGTTCGAAGAATTACCCAATGACTTGATAAAATAAGATGTTAAGCTTTGGGCTTTTGATGTACAACTCCAGAAGAATATGATGAGAGAGAATGGAATATCAATAGGGTTGCCAAAGGATTAGTTCGTTTTGATCTACTTTCAGTTTCCAAATTAAGGGTGATTACATTAGATAAATCAGTATCTCTAATATTGAAGCTAATAAGAAATAAGTAGATAAAGTGCTACCTTATCTTGTGCGAGAGAAACAGATAAAGGAAAAGAAAATTTACAAATGAAGCACACAATCCAAACTACTATTCAGATTTTAGCTTTGATGCTGGCTCTCACTGTTGGTTGTTGCAATGGCCGTATCATGTCACTCTCCCTTGAATCTGAATCTGAAGTTCATCACCTCCTCCTCTTTCTCAAGCAAATGCAATGGCAATCCTAATCCCTCCTTCAGATTAAATCACTCCCGCAGTGAACCCCCACCCGTTTTCACCTCTGTCAAGTCATTTGCTCCCGCCACCGTCGCCAATCTCGGCCCTGGTTTCGACTTCCTTGGCTGCGCTGTCCATGGCATCGGCGACTACGTCACTCTCCGCCTTGACCCCAACGTCCACCCTGGCGAGGTTTCTATTTCTGACATCTCCGGCGCCGGAAAGAAGCTCAGAAGAAACCCCCGATGGAATTGTGCTGGCATCGCCGCCATCTCCGTCATGAAGATGCTCAACATTCGATCGGTGGGCCTCTCGCTCTCCCTTCACAAGGGGCTGCCCTTGGGTAGTGGTCTGGGGTCCAGCGCCGCTAGTGCAGCTGCTGCTGCCGTTGCGGTCAACGAGCTTTTTGGCCGCCTATTGACCCCGACTGACCTCGTGCTTGCTGGGTTACAATCGGAATCCAAGGTCTCCGGTTACCATGCGGACAATGTGGCACCTGCTATTATGGGGGGTTTCGTATTGATCCAGAGCTACCATCCTCTTGAAATAATTCGGTTGAACTTCCCACGTGAAAAAGACCTTTTCTTTGTGCTGGTGAATCCGGAATTCGAGGCCTCCACAAAGAAAATGAGGGCGGCTCTGCCGCAAGATATAACCATGTCCCATCACATTTGGAACTGTAGTCAGACAGGTGCATTGGTGGCATCCGTGCTGCTGGGAGACGTGTCTGGTTTTGGTAAGGCACTGTCCTCCGATAAAATTGTGGAGCCAAGGAGGGCATCACTAATTCCAGGAATGGAGGGAGTGAAGAAAGCGGCAATAGAAGCAGGGGCTTTTGGCTGCACCATAAGCGGAGCTGGCCCCACAGCAGTAGCGGTGACCGACAATGAGGAGACAGGGAGAGAGATCGGGCAAAGAATGGTGGAGGCTTTTCTGAAACAAGGCAAGCTGAAGGCCTTGGCAATGGTGAAGAAGCTCGACCATGTTGGTGCCAGGCTTGTCAGTAGCCATCCCATATGATTTCTACGTTAATCGTATCATGCTGCTCGTTGGTAAACATTTATCACAGAAGTTCTTCCACCTCTCCGTGATCGTCCGAGGCTGGTCATTTTTTGTCCAGGAATAACTTCATACTTTGCCGCCTCCTACTGTTGCAAATGATTGTTCCGGCAAATTGGCACCAAATTGCCATATTAGCAGGAAAAAGGGCCATTGGGGTGATGCCTCAAGTGCTGCGTGCACGCCAGTTTGGTTTTCATGCAAGAAACTCATCTAAAAGTAGAGAGCATTATCTTGGCATTGACATTTATACTAGCATTCATTTTGCTTTAAGCCATTCTTCCCTGCGACTCTTGCCACTCCAAGCGTCTGCTAAGTTTGAAGAATTTTATTGAACTTCCATTTGCCTCTACTCTGATTTTGAATCTATGGGATAAAACAGCTCCAAACCTACTATAGGCTGGCTTCCAACCAAACCTTCTTTACTGTTTCCACACTATCATTCTTTCCTCTACATAAAGAGGTGATGAATGCCTTTGGCCATGAATTGATTGCCATCTTTTTTTCCAAAAAAATAGTTTTAAGACGAGTTGAAAAGAGTTTCACTACTGAAATCATGTTTGAATATGCAAATACAGTTGAATTTTACAAGAGAAACTTGGAAAACTCAGTAAGGAACTGTTCTTCAAAAGTTTGAAGTTGAAATAATTATTCAGTTTGATAAACAAACACTTAATTGATCATCTGCTGAAATAATGAGTCAATTTGATAAACAAACACTTAACTGAAATCATCTCCAGATATTCTAGTTTCGCTATGGATGAAGACAGGCCAACCGATCAAGGAGATGACAGTGATTAATGGACCTTTACGATTCATAAGCTTTTCATTTAATCACCATAAGTTAAGATTAAAGCAGATCAAGTGAACACCTTTGCAGCATTTCAGCAGAGCTTTTCACAAGCATGAACACTATCAACAGACCGAAATTCGAACCAACCTGGATGTCTGAGCATAGAAATGTGGAAACTGCAGTTGTAATCGACAGGATGCGTGTCTTAAAACTCATTTTTAAAAAATCTTGTACTGGTATATACACAACTTACAAAACTGAATAGCAAACACCACTTTATCAGACAATGGAACCTTAAAACAAAAGCAAATTCAAGGCACTAGCAAGGGAACATGTCGTCAAACAGTCAATATTAGATGTTTGCAGCAGCGGCAGCCTGCTTTGCACCAACAGCAAAGAACTCCGAAATCACTTCAAGAGGCATTCCCTTGGTTTCAGGCACTTTCAAGAAAACAAATATCCATGATATAACACAGACAATAGCATATATGCCAAATACACCAGCAAGACCAATAGAAGATAACATCACAGGTAGCGTGTAGGTAACAATAATATCCCCAATCCAGAACACTAGGGCACATATGGCAATGCATATACCTCGGCCCCGAGTCGGAAATATCTCCGAACAGAGTATGTTGGGAATGGGCCCGAACCCCATAACAAATGAGCAGAAGTACAAAACAACACAAACTGTTGATATAGCAGCCTTTGCAATATTCTCCATAGTCACTAAACTTCCAATGACTAAAACAATGAGGGCTATTATTAAGATTGGAATTGTGCCTAGCAACAGACTCCTGCAACACAACAATATACAGAAAGGCAAGGGTGGTATTCAGATTTGCAGGACTAGAACATAAGGACAATAGGACATCCATTCACTTCTTATTCAGCCTTAAGCACAAGTAATCATTGAATGCTAAAATCAACTATATATACGAGAGAGAAAAAAAGATGACAAGGTCTATAGTGAGAAGCATTGTGGAGGAGAAGTTGCATTTGCCAAAGCAAACATAAGATGTATTAGAGACCTCTTGTCTTAAAATGAGCGGGAAGGCTTCCCAGAGACAATGAAACATCAGATACATTTGCAAAAACAAAAAAATATGTATGAAGGGATTCTTATCCTTTCTCCCCTCATGAGAGACAAAAATTTAGTGCATGGGAAGGTTCTTTTTCCTTATATGCTCAGACCCTAGTTTGAATGGGAAACCTCTCACTACATCCTGCTACCATTATACTTTTCTAGTGGTAACAATGGCAAACGCACCCAGCCTTCCATCTATTAAGCAGAATTTTAGCTATTTCTCCATCACTTCATCTCAATCTAGCAAACAGTCTAATGCAGTGGAGATCCAAATTCCAGGCATGTTTATTGATGCTAGGCTTAGACCTTTAAAGAGAGGGGGGTGAAAAGAAACACCACACAATTGAAGATGAGAAATCAAACCAATATACCTTGTGAGCCATTCAGACAACGCACTAAAGAGTTTAGAGGAGGATAAGTGAGTGAATAGGGAGGTTAGTTAAAGCAGCATTGTATGAAAAACATCATATTCACTTTCTCCACAGTAATTACTCAAAAGGAAGTTACCTCCTGCCAGAGATATCCATAAGCCTCATGGAAACAGCTATTGAAGGCAGCATTAAGAAATTTGTGATTGCACTTATCAGCAGAGATGCCGAAGCAGAAGTAATGCCAAAGTTTGACAAAAGAAATCCCACACCTGCTTGCTCAAGTATTTGTGGAGTGTAGAACATAACTCCATTAATTCCTGAGAACTGCATGAACATCAGTTCCACGTAAGAATGCTTCAAAGAAAAGCAGACAGTATTTCGATAGATCATAGATCACCATATTTTGTCCTATTAACTAAGTTGACACTAGCATTCATGTTCAAGGATGACGAATCAAGAAGTGAAAAAGAAAAATCAGGAAGATATTAGAGGTAGAACATCTTTAAATTGGTGTCTTTTTGGTATTTATCTGGAAGTTAAGTCATGGTATAAAAGACATATTTGAATCTGAGGCCATAAAGGACAATGGTCTAGCAGTACGAGCAACACTAGCAAATACTTCATATATTGGCAACCAGCTTGAAGCATAGAGATACTCCCTCTTTTCAGCAAATGAATATACCATGTCTACCTGAAATTTCTACGTCAATTTTTACACAAAAATAGTGTCGTTTTGGTATTTCATTGGATGTTTAATTAAGTCGTAATCTTGAACAACCCTGTATAAAAGAAATATATAAATCCGAGGCATAAAGGACAACGGTCTAGCACTATGAGACTTGTCAATATTTCATATAAACAACCAGCATGAAGCATAGGGATACTCCCTCTCCTCAGCAAATGAATATAACATGCCTGCCGGAAATTTCTCCGTCAATTCTTATTCAAATATCAAAAAGGAAAAGATAAATAGGCAAGTCTTATTCAATCAATTGAATGAGTAAATTTATGTAACCAACGAATCACTGCTATTATATTTCATTCATGCTACCTTACAAAAACTGACACATTGAATATCATTTTACATTGACTGAAGTCTCACCAATATCCATCTCTGTGAACGCTGGTCATTCATCGCCCGATTAGTTATCAGGTTATTTTATTTTAGTTGGTACCCATGATCTATAATAAATGCTCAAGATTAAGCTTGGGATTATTAGACGGAGAATCTAACCTCTTATGATTCTGTGGAGAAATTTTCCCCAATTCCTAAGCTATCAACAGAAATTTAGGTCGATAGTGGGAAGACAGATCCAAATAACAAGGTCGGGAAAGAATTTATGGACTACTCTTGAAGAAATAAATATGCTTCCCAGTTGACTCTTAGCTGCATTAGATATCCGGAATCACTGTTAAGACAGCAATTGCGCAAAATGGACCCTCAAAAGCTTCTAAAATATAGCAAGAAAGCTACTGATTTCAAATCCATATTTAAGGAGGGAACATAACCAACCTGTGAAAGAGAAAGAATGTCGCGGAAATGTAAGGAAGAAAGACAGCAGTTACATTATTTTCTAGTAATTAGCGATTACCTGCTGAAGTATTTGAATCCCCACACCAACAATCAATGCATGCTTGACTCCTGGTTCAAACAAATGGCTCCAACTAGGCCCTTTTCCAGATGCTTCAGATGGATGAATCATAGCTGGTCCAACAGGATGTTGATCCATCAAATCTTTTGAATATAAAGCAGGTTGACTCACCAAAGCAGCAGCACGGACAAATTCACCAGCAGCAGGCATATCAGCCCCAGTAAGAGAAACTAAAGATCCCCTTTGAATTCCCTGAGCACCACTCTCATGCAAATAGATTCTTTTAAAACAACCCTCCTTTTCATCATCACCTTCTCTCTCTGTCCATTTCCACGCAAGCTGCCATCCACCCCCAATGCCAGCACTGCCAACTGGTTCACCATCCTTTCCCTGCATCATGCTAAAAATATTTCCATGGGATGGAGGCGGAACCATGTCCTTTTCCAAGCTTGTTGTCTGACGTGATATAAGTGGGCTCTGCAAATTGTCATCAGATTCTTCAGCTGCAGCCTCAGATGCATAATCATCGCCCTCAATGGCAAGGTTTTCTTCATCCCACTCTTCATTTTTTGTTTGATTTCCAGCAACACTAAACATGCTGCCCAGATGTGGAAAGAGCATGCTTCCCTTGCTTCCTGCATCTGGAAGCTTCTCATAAACACTTCCAAACAGAGCGACAACAGGGTCCATGAGGGGTATATGTGCAAATGTGCTTCCTTGGCGAGATGAAATACCAAGTACACTTTGCCCAGTGACAGGCCGAGCAACCAAAGAGTGTCCCTGTTCAGGCCCATATAATCTAATTTGATCTTTTTGAGCACTAGGTTCCTGGTCATCTGCAAGTTCATTAGCTGGGCCAATAATGTACTCTTCCACTGATGTTTCACCACCGACTCCAAGACCCTCAACTAGCAAAGCCATTTCCCCTGTATATAGAAGTTACATCATTATTAATACATGGCAGATGGTAACCTTGCCATGTTCTTAGGAAACCGATGATCGCTGATAAACTAAAGGAAACAACCAGCACAAAAGACAAATGCCGGAACCCCCGAAAAAGTTTACAGAACTTTAAGTGCAGAAGGCAAGATGTCATATGCATCTTATATGGAAAATTCCATGACTTTTTTCACCTTTACAGAACCGAGCAAGTACAATCACAAAACTTTATTGTTCCGACTATATGCTAGGTAAAAACTGAACTAAGTGAGGCAGTATAGCTCACGCACTTGGCCCATGTAAAGGACAAGTGAGCCTGTTAAAGGCATAACTAAAATAAAAAATAAATTTAAAAAAAAAAAAAAGTAGTCATTTGGTAGGATGTATTAGAGTAAATAATCCGTGGATTAGCTATTGGTAGTAAATAACACTATGTTTGGTAGAAATTTAAACCCATGTATTAACTAATCCATGGGTTAGCTAATACCACATAGTATTAACTAATACCTCTCATTTGGTGGTATTAGCTAATCCCTTGGATTTAATACCATGGGATTATATATAAAGACAAAAATGTCCCTCAAATTTTTT
>JAABOM020000001.1:39503168-39513607 GCA_011800125.2 Solanum clarkiae
CCATTTTGCTTTATTCCATCATACTCCAAAGCCAAAAAATAGTCAATCTTTGGCTCCATCCGAGATTGATGGAAAATGAACAAACAACCTATTCTTAAATTTTATGCAAGCATGTTATTTTGAATACAACAAACCAAACACTATAAGGGGCCATTTGGTAGGAGGTATTAGGAGAAAATATCCATGTATTAAGTATGGTATTAGTTAATGCTATGTTTGGTGAGATTTTTGGACCATGTATAACTAATCCATGGTATTAGTTAATACCACATACATGGTATTAGCTAATACCTTGGATTAATGCCATGAGATTAAATACACAAAGCCAAAAATATCCCTCAAATTCTTTTACATTTTTTTGATTTCTTGATTTTATATTTGTAGTTTTGTGCTCGTAAATTTATTTAAATAAATTAGCTTACAAATTTTATTTGTTTGCGGGTTTATATTTTCATAATATAAAGATAAATAAATTTACCATGTTAAGTTTTTAAATTTTAGTTGTGGCATATTTACACAATACACAAAAGAATATTTTGACATGTCAATTTTTTTTATTAACTAATTTTAGTTTGAGTGATTTTATTGATACAATATAAAGTCCAATGATGTTAGATATATTCTCAAAGTTAAGTGACCTCGTAAGATATAAACACTATATTAAATTACAACTTTTTATGTGTAAATATAGATTGTCTATTTTACAATTGTTGACCATCTTTTCTATTTTAATAATAGATGGTCTATCTTTATTAAATTAAATATTGACATTTTATTAGTGATGAATTTATTAAGATTATAACTATTTATTCTCAAACAATTCAAGTGAGAAAATAACAAACATAATGACAAATTACTATTTTCCTAACTAGTTAGAAGTCACAAAAAAATAATCCACTTTGATCTAATTACATGAAATAGAAAATCTCGTAACAGTCCAAGGGCATAATTGGAAATAAATTTTTTATAGAATTTTAAACCAAACACAAAATTAAATAAAAAAATAATAAACCAAACACGGGATATAAAATAATCTCAACATTACTAATCCCTGCATAAGTAATCTTTGCATTACTAATCCTTGCATTATTCATTTTTGTAGCAAACGACTCCTAATAGTTATTGTACACAGGCCTAATAATTATTTATAAATTTATTTTTTAATCATATAATTAATAATATTAAAAAAATTTATTTACGTTTAAAATTAATATCTAATAAATATATATTAATATTGATTAAATTTAAAATTTAATGATTAAGTTATTTTAAATTTTTATACATATATTTGTAATACTTCCTTTTAAAATAAATATAATCATGGAAAGATATTTAAATAGTTATTTAATTTTATTTTTCCAGTTTAAAGAGAAACTTATTGTATCTTATTTACTTAACTTAAAATAACTGATCGGGAAAAATTATTTATTAGCAATATAACAACAACAACAACAACATACCCAATGAAATCCCACAAGTGGGGTCTGGGGAGGGTAGAATGTACCCAGACCTTACCACTACCTCATAGAAGTAAAGAGGTTGTCTCCTGGGGACCCTCATCTCAAAACTCATAAGCAGAAAGAACTAGATATGACAAAAAGGGAAGGGAAGGGAACAGAGAGAGCGACTAATAATAAATAGCACATGGCAGTATGTAAATATGATAAAACTACCACATAATACGACAGATAATGAGAACACATTATTTAAAAAAAAAACGCATCCTCCACCTAACCCTACGATACCCCAAGGCCATGGATCCACCTAACCCTACCAATTAGCCTGCTACCCTAATTCGCGACCTCTACTTGTTTCTATCTAAGGTCATGTCCTCCGTAAGATCAAGTTCTGCCATATCATGTCTAATCACCTTCCCCCAGTATTTCTTCAGTTTATCTCTACCCCTCCGTGTAGCTCCTAAAACCAACCTCTCGCACCTCCTAATAGGAGCATCGATACTCCTTCTCTATACATGTCTAAACCATCGCAGTCTCGCTTGCCTGATCTTTTCGGCCACCGGCGTCACCTCTAGCTTCTCCCGAATGGTCTCATTCCTAACCTTGACACTCCTGGTGTAGCCACACATCCATCTCAGCATCCTCATCTCTGCGACATGCATCTCCTGAACATGTGCATTTTTAATTGGCCAACGCTCTAACTCATATAGCAACGATGGTCTAACCACCACTCTATAAAACTTACCTTTGAGTTTAGGTGGTATCTTCTTGTCACACAATACTCCAAGGCAAGCCTCCATTTAGTTCATGCTGTCCCAATACGATGTGTGACATCATCATCGATATCGCCACTACTATGGATGATGGACCCCACATACACCTCTTCCATGCCACATGACATAATAAGTGAGTACAATTTATTTAAAGCACGTGAAAAGTTAAAAAAAAAGACCATATCAGCCTTAATTTTCTCTTTTTTAAAAAATACAAAAAATTCGTGCAACTTTTAATTATCAAACTACTAGAATACTCTTCTTCTTGTTTAACATTTCCTTCATAATGACGATCTTAAAGCAAGATCTATTTTTTTTTTCATTCTCATTTTGTAATTGCTTGATTCTCTTTCTTTTCCTATTTTATTTATAATTTTTTTGTGTCAATGTGGACTTTTGGCAACGTTAAAATTTCATGGTCGGATGATAATCTCGTAAGAAGATTTTGAGATTGTAAAAATATGGCAGCAAATGAAGCTCTACAAAATTTCAAATCAAAATTTAATAAGTTACAGAAATATGAAGCTGGATTGTTTTTAAGCCTATCTATAGTTTAGAAACGAAACTAATAATTGGTGCTAAGTTCGAGGGTATATATAATCTTACTTCGCTAATTGAGGGGTGTTTTTAAACCTATCAATAGTTTGGAGACGAAACTAATAATTCGTGCCAAGTTCGAGGGTGCATTTAA
Source organism: Solanum clarkiae (assembly GCA_011800125.2). Lineage (NCBI taxonomy): Eukaryota > Viridiplantae > Streptophyta > Magnoliopsida > Solanales > Solanaceae > Solanum > Solanum clarkiae. The sequence goes on from JAABOM020000001.1 coordinate 39,506,090, forward strand.
ACTTAGTTCGCCAAGTTAAGGAGTGTTTTTAAGCCTATCAATATTTTAGGAATGAAACTAATAATTCGTGACAAGTTTGAGAGTTTTTTTAATACTTCTCTCAAGCTTAGACTATTTATAAAAATTTGCTTCAAAAGTTCAAGAAGAAAGGTATTTAAAAAAAAAAAAAAACAAAGTAAATAGCAATATTCTGAGTAATTTAAAATGAAAAAATGAAGAATATTTTTTTATATATTTTTTTTTTTTAAAAAGAGCCATACTGATGCTTCAATGAAATGGTGACTGAGAGCAGTACATTTTGCTGAATGAAGTAATAAATAGTGGTAAAAGCGAATAAAACATATAATTTGCTAAAACAAGAAAAAAAATGATGAATTGAACAGGCGACCTCCCCCGGAGAATGCTCTTTTCAGTTCCAGCGGATTCAACAAAAGTACTTATTTACTAACATCATCGTAAAAATACTTACATACGAAATTGGAAAAATTTCAATATATGAAAGGGTTTTTCCACACTGATCAATGATTGTGAAATATCCATGTTGTTTATTCATACAGCATAAAGATGTTGGAGAGACCCACTGCTCTACGGCATTCACTGGTATAATGCTACAAGACAAGACGAGCTCAAGGTTTCTTCAATACAACTTGCTCACAATTCCTCTCTCGAAGCATCCTCTTTTGGATGCTGAATATAAGATGCAAATGTTTTGATTATTGACTCATAAACTTCAATACCTTTCAAATATTCATCCTTGTTCAAGAACTGCAGCAAAAGAGAGAGCATATCAACTATAGGCCAAAGTTAGCATTTCCACCATGTGTCACCAAGTCAGCAAAGTAATTAGTGTTCACCTCGTTGTGGTCGTGAAGGAGAATTGGAGTGTTTGCCATCGGAGAAAATCCTATTGCTGGCAGGCCTTGCTCCCGAAAATAGCGTGCATCTGTTGATGCAGGAAATATTTCTGGTTTTCCGAGTCTGGCATTAGCTTTGATGATAGCTTCTTCAAACAGTGCCCACCAAATATTGGAACTGTCAACAGCTGTAACAGCTGGCCTTCCAAACTTGTCGTTCACATTTACCTTTTGCTTGAACTGCCCAAGAGCAAGTACATTGTCCAGTCTCTTAAATTAACATACTGCACTTCTAAATATTGTTCAAATAGACTGCTGATACGAAGTCAAACAATAACCAGCGAGGAATCTATCAAGTAGGATAACTTGGGAACTATTACTATTCACAGAATTCAAAAGGTTGGGATGGTTAAGGGCGTGGATTCATGGTAGGCAAGGTATTTGCCATCCGTTTACAATTTTTAGATGAGGCGGTGATGGTATGGTCCTTTTACATTTGCTAGCTTAAGAGTTTCAGACAAGAGGTCCCTCAAATGCGAACACGTGTTTAAATTCAAGAGAACAAAAGCTATGTCATGTTACTCGCAGACTCTCCCTAAAAGCTAGGCTATTCAAAGGTCCCAGCAGGATATTGCATTTCTCAGACACTCAGATAACTATTTCCACCCATCCTGCTTTATTTCGCTCACTCCACTTTTGGAGGGTCTATTTGACCAGCTTCACTAGTAAGATTGAGCTCATTACTTTGTCTTCTAAAAATTGAAGTTGCAAATCTTCTTATCAATTTTGCTTTTTTGTAAATAGTGCAACGATTCTAATTCATCCCTCCAAAAGCAAACAGGAAAATCAAATCAGGTGATCTATCCTCTTTTCTTATGACAAGGGAAACCCACAGTCACTACTCTTTGAGTGCGCAGAGGATAAACCTCCCTTCCCCCTCCCCCCCTGCAATAGCTCGCAAACCACACAAGAGGGTTAGCACTAGGCAAGCCCCGGTGCGACTAGCTCAATCCAGAAGGCAAACCCCTCGCAATATGAAAGTCCCAAGTGCCCAAGCTCAAACCACTGGGCCACCCTAAAAGGTCAGGTGATTTATCCTTTCTACTAACCTTTTAAGGAAGCCTGTTGTATAACAAATAAGAATTAGTTAATTAATACAAGGAACACGACAGCATAATATTGTAAACTTCGAGGAGATATATTAAGGAAGCAACCAGTCTCCGACCTCAAGATGAGTTAATATTTGACCAAATTTCCATTTACAATATTAGTCTAATTTTTTTTCAGTTCCTTCGGAAAATTATTAGAACTGCTGCCATAAAGAGATGCATAATCTTTACCTATTTAATAGCCTCTTGGATTGTAGAGGTTGAGGAAATGAAACCTCAAATAGTATGTAAGCGAGGAAAGAGAATTCATTTATGAATTTCATCAGCAAGCACATCAATCATATGTTGCACAAACAGATATCTTTAGAGCAGTGTCGTGCTCTTTCAAAAACTGTCTGATTATGCAAAAACTTTATCTGATATGCTTGCAAGGATATCCTTTAAAAGGAGATATCCACATGTAACTAGCATTTGACATCATACAGTTCAAGCGTAGCAGGCAGGCCTTGAAGTAGAAATGCGTTCGTGCACATAATAAGGTAGAAAGATACAGCATATGAATAATGAATACGCTGAAAGGGAATGAAGGAAAGTTGGTGAAAACATAATAGTTAAAAATGACATGGACATAGTAACAAACCCCACAATGGATCATTCAGGTTTAGTCTTGGAGAAGCAAAAAGACTACAACAAATATTATTACGACGTCTCAATCCTAAACTAGTTGGGGTCAAAGAAGTAAATACTAAGATATCAAAGTTATATAATCATTACTTATGTGTTCAGTAAGACAAGAACTTCTCAGGAAAGCAACAAATTTTGTTCAAAGCAGTTGAACCTGCCAAATCTTATATTTTTCACTACGGGATACTTCCCTCACCTGATACAAAACAAGGCTGATTAAAGGACCCAGAAAATGATGGCAATAAGAACTTCTCTGGGGCACAAAAGCAACTCAATTTTGGGCAAATCAGTTGGACCTGCCAAACCCTACATTATTCACTTGAGAATACTTCCCTTACCTGACACAAAACAAGGCTGACTAAAGGGCATAAAAAGGGAAAGGATGAGAACAATCAGGGAATGAAGAACTCTCTCAGTCCTAGATTAGACTTTCCTACATTCATAAACTAACTGTAGCAGCTTGGAAGACAGACTCAATCAAAGCGTCAGTAAACTGCTGGTCAATAGGCTACTATACTAACTCTTCATGAAAAATTTGAAGAGGAAAAGGAAGGCATGAGACTATTTTCTTTGGCATATCCACCCCTTCTTCAACAAAAAGAGAGGAGTTGATTCTAAATTGTTCTAGGGAATTTTCTCTTTGGAAAAAGATGGGAGTATAGCAAACAGGATTACGGGTTGTTTATCTCTAAAAGTAGAAGCAAGGCTTATTATGATTTCTAATACCTCAAAAGTCATGTTACGCGAAGCAGGTGCCCATTCATCAGCTATTCGCCGCTCCAAGGATGCCTGATCTGCAGTTGGTGGTACTCTGATGTCAAATCCTGCTTGGGCTTCGGATGGCTGCAGGTTCATGACAAAACCCTGCCACAGAAATAAAGAAGTCCATATCTTAAGCTCATCTCAGTTCTGATTCTAAATTGTAGGGAAAAAGGCCACTGTTTGACAAGAGAGCGGTGTTCGGTAAAACACCTTAAATCTGTTATGGATCACTTCAAATATTTGTTAGACTAAACCTCGGAAACGCATATCAAGACAAACTGCGAAATAGTAAGTTCAAATTTCAAATGAATTAACTTTATCTCCATTCACTTAACTGCATTAACAATTCTGTTACTTAATAAAGAAACATTTAAGCTCTTCTTTTGTTTATCAGGTACATTTAAGTACCTATACTTTATAAGAACATTTAAACTCTTGTGTGAGTACTTTCCAGAAATGTAAGCACCATAAAAAATCGTTAAAGGTTACTACTCAGCATTTGATGGCATTGAATGGATTAGGTCACCCAAAGACGCCTCGAATTCCTGAGAAAAGGAATGGTGCACAAAGTGCTACAATATCTCGAAGTGAAGTGCAATATTGAAATAAACAGTTAGCCTGACTTACAGAGGGAGAAGGGGTGCCAGCTTTCAAGAAGACCATATTCACAGAAATGACCTCACCTTCAGGTTTCAGTCCGGCCTTAACTAGATCGAACTGAGCAGCCCTGAATCTCCTTATAGTTTCGATAGTTTTAAGTAGATTCTCCATGGCAGTATTATCATAGAGCTTAGCCCCATGCCCAGGAGCACCTACAGCCTTAACGACGAGCCACCAGGGGGACCTCTCTCCATAGAATGCACGATAGTTGTCAGTGGGAGAAGCCAAGCCCTCGTCAAGTACAATTCCAACATTCATCTTGGAAAAGACGTCGGAATGAACAAACTTTCCGGCACCATCATTTCCGCCGATCTCCTCGTCGGGGACGAAGGAGAGGTAGACAGTGCGCAGGGGGCGGAAGCCAGAAGCTTTGAGTTTGCGAATGGCCTCGAGGTACTGCAAGCCCACACATTTCATATCCTGAGAACCCCGGGCGAAGATGTTGCCGGTAGTAGAATCCAAGTGGGCAGAGAAAGGTGGGTGGGTCCACTTGTGATGCTCGGAGGGGACAACATCGGTATGTGAGTTGAGGAGGATGGAAGGGAGGGTTGGATCGTTGCCTGGCCATTTGAGGAGAATCAGAGGTTTGCCGTCGACGAACTCCAGGGTCTGGGACTCGAGGGATAATGAGTTGGCCTGGGAGATGATAAATTGCGCGGCTTCATAATAGTTGGGATGAGGTTGGGCTGTATTGATCTGAAGGTACTGCTGGAATCTTGACAGGATTGTAGACGGATCCTCCGCGGCCGTCGTGGCTGTGAGTATCACCAGCAAAACCACTGACACACACAGATGACCGCTGCAAAAACTCATCTCTTGCTTTCGATTAAACAGAAACTAGGTTGACATTTCAATATAAGTATACCACACAATTACGATAATTATGACTCTGGATTGATTAGTATTTCAAAATTCAATTATATCAAAAAGTAATTTGACAAAGCGAATTCAAAAATATATGTTTTCTTTGTTTTTGTTGCATTGTTATCAAAAGTAATATTATTAACTTTTTTTCTTTTAAAAGATTTTGAATATTTTTTTCCTCTTATTAAATTTTGCCCCTTACTCTTGATACAATTATAGAAATATAATTTTAAAAAAGTGATCAAACATTGATATGTGTATGCAGTAATTTAAAAGCAAAACATGCAATTGATAGTAATCTGCAAATAAACTAAGAGAAATCTCATTGATTTAGGGGTTATGAGATACAGAAAATATAAAAGAAAAAATAGAGAAAAGGTTCATTTATTGCTCCACTAATTAAAATAGATGTATAACTAAAAATTTGTTATTTAATATAAAGTATATCCACATAAGATAAATATTTTAAACTATAGTTAAACAATTTAAATACATATCACTGTTTGCTAATATGACGTAGTTTTTCCTCACTAAAAAAGATATCTATTTGTTATTTAATATAAAGTATATCCACATAAGATAAATATTTTAAAATATAGTTAAACAATTTAAATACATATCACTATTTGCTAATATGACGTAGTTTTTCCTCACTAAAAAAGATATCTATCAAGATTTGCATTAAAAAACTTGGCAAAATTAAGGTAATCAAAATTTGAATATCAAAACAGTAAATAATAACTAAGATTTATAAATTCTTACATTTTGTAAAATCTCAAATTAGATTAAATAAATAACCATCAACACGATCATTATAAAATTATAAAAAATTACTAAGTTTTTTAAAAAATATTTAAAATACCTATATAGAAAATGTAACAAATAAAAATAAAAATAAACTTAAAATATAAAGGAAATTAAATGTTAAAATCTGAATTTTTTAAAAAATTTATAAAATTTTAAAAATTAGTTAATTACTAACTAACCTAACTAATTTGTCCTAAAAACTAACACATGTTGTAATCCTACGTTGCCACTTGGCATGATCCTAGGCTAGACTTTCTTCCTATTAATAATATATAGATACCAAATTTCCCAACTCCAATTAGAATGGGAGATTTGTATTTCATGTTACTTTTAATTTATATAAGTTTGTTTCACTTCGACACAAAATTTTACGTAAAAAAATAAGTACTTTAAAAACTTATGTCTTAAATAGCTACTGAAAAACTGCACAAATTAAATCAGTTTGACAAAACATTTATCCATCTTAATTTATTTATCCGAGTTAAGATATTAAGCCTAAAGTATTTACTCCAGTACCCATATTGTTCGGGTTACTAGTGGCTCAATTCCTATCATAACTATCAATTAATCCTATATAATTGATATAATTTATTTATTTAGTTTCAAGAATCACTTTTGGATTAGAATTTATTTTTATTTTCACTTTTGATTTAAGACTATTCTATATAAATAATTGTCTAGGCTATGAAGGAAAGATAAGGAATATTATTTTAGACTTTGAAATTAATTAAAATTCTGACAATCAAAATTTTGTTAAAAAAGTATGTAATATAACAAAGTTAAAAAGAAAAAAAATCAATTTTATTACATTGTTGACATTAAACTATTTATTTTATATATAGGAGTCTTTTTCACATTAATTTTTAATCAATTATTAAACTTCTGACGATTCAGCGCCACACTATCATTTTATATATTCATAAACTATTAACATATCTATATTATAAGTAATTGAATTAATTTTTCTCATCCTTTTCAGTTTATAATAGATTAGACTATTGCATTAAACTAATAATATTTTTTTTAATTTTATTCACATCAATATTGTATTTATGTAATAAAAAGTACTATTTATATATAATATTTAAATTGAAATGACACATAATTTAAGGCAAAATTATTAAAGTCATAATTTATTTATTAAAATATAAATAAATATTTTTTTTGTGATATTGTGTCAGCATAGTGATATCATATCAATATTGTAAAGGACTGAACTTAATTCTTTGTGATACTCTATGAGTATATTGAAATCGTACTAATATCATATCGAACGTAATAATTGTGATTAACTAGGAAGCACAATGGGAAGGGGTATATGGATGTAGTATGGATTTAGCTTTCCCAAACTTTTACAGTTTTTATTCCCCTCTTCATCTTCATCTTCTCAACTTCAAGATCCATCTATGTTGAAATTAGGGGCCGCAATTTCAGCTCAATAAGGTGAAAATGGTCTATCTAACATATATTATTATAATGGATCACTCAATTTATTTTAAGAGCTCATACAAACATGATCAAAATGGTAAAATATAGGTATCCATATAAACCAATATATCCCCTACTCATAATAATTATTTTTAATTGCACTAAAAAAGTTGAATTTTTTTTAATTTTTCCTAAAAAAAATTGGGGTGCGGTGGGGATGGAGGTTGGAGGGGGCGGAGTGCGTAGTGGGGGAAGGGGGAGAAGGTGACGAAAATTTTTAACTTTTTATTTTTCTTTTTAAAAAGATTGGGGATGGTGATAGGGGTCAGGGATTGAATTTTATAATTTTT
>JAABOM020000001.1:39525813-39543076 GCA_011800125.2 Solanum clarkiae
TCTACCAGAATCTCATCGGGCCCGATCGCCCTCCCCCTTTTCATCCTACTAATAGCCCGTCTTACCTTCTCAACTCTGAACCGCCTGCAATACCCAAAATCACGACGGTTTTCGGAGTGTGCCAATTTACCCAGCTCAATATCTCTATCTCCTTTTTCATTTAAGAGTTTATGAATGGGGAGGTTATTAGGCTATAAGATAGACATAGGGAAGTAAATTGAAGGTAAAAGGTTAATAATACCTTTTTGGGAATGTAAGAAGACCATAAAATTCAAAGAAAACGATCTTATAATGAATTCTGTCGGTCAATCAACAATCTGGAGGCCCATCATCGAAATATTCAGCGGATTGCCAAAAGGGTTCTTTAGATCGCCAAAAGTAACAATGTTTGAAGGTTTTTGGGCCGCGATAAAATTCAGTGATATGCCAAACTATTCAGTGAGTCACTGAATTGACAGGTGTCATCGTTGAATTTTTCAGTCAAGACATCCCAATAGAATAACCATAACTTTTTATTCCTAACTTGGGATGATGCCAAACTTGGTGTGTTGGAAAGAACACTCATAGATCTTTAATTTATAGGTCATGGGCCACCTAACTTCAGATATGCGGAGAGATATGATCGTTTGAAGTTGGTCCTTATATGACTCGTACAAAAACTTAGATGATAGAGCTGCTTTGAATTTGGATTGGTGTTAGAGGTGTCTTGCGACCCTAAACCACGTCCTATACACTAACTATATTTAGTAAAGGACCTTAACATACATGTAACTTAGAAATCATCGGGTTCGTGTTTATATGCATACAGGAAAAAGGTTCGGATATATGCTTAGAAGTTGCGGGGCGTTACATGATGATTGTCAAAACTTGTTCCACTTGAAAGTGGATTCAGATTGGTGGTAATGAGGCCCTAAGTTGTCAAGGAATGATATTATACGTGGACATTCTTTGATATAGAAACATGTGCGAGAAGAATTTTGTTTCCTTTTCATTTGTATCTATCTTACACTGACTCATCCATTTGCCTTCATATTCCTTTTTCAAATGGGTATGACATGGTTTCCTTGAAAATGTTCTAAAAAATTGCTACAATTGAGCTTACCATTGCCATGATTTGTACCTGAGGCAGGTTATGACTCCCTGTTACATAGGCTGTACCATTTTGTTTGCTGCACATGTATTTTTGATTTGATTATGTTCTACTCAAGTACTGATAGAAATCTTGATGCTTCAGAGCTGAGGAACATTTGCCGAATACTCTAAGGCAAGCATTAATATATAAGGTACTGCTTTCCCAGACTCCCCTTTCTCACACTCCCTCTAAAATAAAAGGAGCAAAATGGTGGAAAAGCTAATGGGGTAAATATAGAGAAAATGGAAAAAGAAGAAATGAATCAGTAGGTTGTTTTAGGTATGTGATTTCTCTTCTAGAAGCTTATGAAGAAAAATCCTTGTTACCCTGCTGCAGGCACTAGATTTTCCAATGCCTCACTTTGCGCATGTTTCTTTAATTCTTGCCCCCGATAGAAGCAAGCTTTCTAAACGGCATGGTGCAACTTCAGTTGGTCAGGTAAATGACAGACACATTGTTGCATGCTTTCCTTTTGAAACAGTTTTAGGTGTTTATGTGTCAGGTAAACATTTAATATTCTTTACTTTGGATGTTAGTATCTACCCCTTCCTTTTGAGCTGGTGAAGTGAGAAATCTCAGTGTTTTCCTTTTGTTGACAGTTCAGGGACATGGGCTATTTGCCTCAGGCAATGGTGAACTATCTGTCTCTCTTGGGATGGGGTGATGGTACAGAAAATGAGTTTTTCACCCTTGAGCAACTTGGTACTTTATTGTCTCTATGCCGATGTTCACATGACTAATGCTAGCTCAGTAGCTTGCACTCATTTCTATATATTTGCATTTCCAATGATAGCTTCTCATTTCTTTTGCAGTTGAAAAGTTCACAATTGAACGTGTAAACAGAAGTGGTGCCATATTTGATTCTACCAAGTTAAGGTATTATATGTATATATGTATGTATTTTTTTAAATTTTTTTTAATTTTTTGTTTTGATTGATAAAAGAGTAACTTCTATTAATATATTCTCAGCTTACAACCAGAAACAACAACCATCAACAAGTTATGTAATTTGCTAATTAAATCATTCATGGCATCAGAACTTTTATATCTGCCATGTTAAAGCAAAAACTAAGCACAAAAAAAAAAAAATCTGTATTTAACCTGTATAACAGAACATTTTTCATCTTTAAATATCCTGATGTTCCCTTCATTCCATATGCTCCCAACCGCAGTTGGAGTTGTATATTAGATGTTAGCAGGAGATTTCCAAAAACTTTTCCAATATCATCCTTGCAAAAAAGTTAAGATTAGTTTTGAGCACCAATTCAAGCTCAACAAAGTCACAAATTTGAGTGGAAAACCTACTATAGAGGAACAAATGGTCTTGTTCTCCAACTAAGCTTCACAAAGAATGCATTTGTTACAAAGTTGTATGTTCCTTTTTGGAGTTTGCTTTTGTGAGAAATATAGGAGAAAACTATAACTGAATTGTATGTCTACATTTTCACATTGAGCCCTACTTATAGACACTACATAACAATCCTTATCCGAATATGATTCTATATACTATTTCTATTCTAATACTCTTCGTTTAGTTGGTGCACGCAAGTAATATGTACCGAGTATGTTAATACAAGGACCGGAGAGGGACTTGGTGAAGATATGTGCAAGCTTATCACTCAACTTCACAAAATTTGTAACAAATTAACAATTTCTTTTGAGAGTATCTTTTCTCTGGCAAAGTGACATTCAATCGTAATGGGTTTAGTCCTCTTATGAAATACCAGATTTGATGTGATAAGAAGGGCCTCTTGGTTATCACACAAGTTTCATATGAATGTTTTCTCCAAATTTTAGTTGTTAACAACTGTTTAATCCAAATGACTACCCCAGTGAGAAATCATAACTTTACTTACAACAACTTACATGAAAAAAGATGTCAGGTCTAGTCACCGTGAGATAATTCAACTTTCCAACTAGTCGCTTATACTTTGCACCTTGCAGGATCGCTGAGGGGTTCCCCTTGTCCTTGTCCAGCCAAGAGTTTAACATTCAGATCCATAAGAGTGTCAATGTATTGACAACCCATCATTCTTGTCTCCTAAAAAATGTCTAATGTATTGTTACTGTCCTAAAAAAAAATATCTAAGGCAAATTTGGATTGCGAAATAAAATACCTGATTCGAACTGAGCAACCTCAATACCTATAAAATATTTCAATTTGTCGATATATCTTAAGTTTGGAAATGCTGAAAGAGATGGCACATCAAATTAGTGATACTATCCTGGGCATTGCAGTGATAACAATATCGTCAACATAAACCACCAAATAAATACAAAAATTTGGTGCAAAATGCCGATAAAAGATAGAGTGATCGACTTCACTCGAGTCATGCTCTACTCCTGAATTATTATGCTGAATTTTCGAAATCAGGCTGGGGTAGATTATTTCAGACCATAGAGTTGACCCACATAACTAAGTGTGTTTTCCAAGTTGATTCAACTCACAATCTAATGTGGATAGACTAGACAAATTGGGCGCCATCTTTTGTAGCTTGGATACACTCTGATATTCCAAACGTTTGTGAATTAGGTTTTGAGGATTTTTAATAGAGCATGCTTTGGAGGAATTTGGAGAGGAACGATAATAGGGGGTTAGAGGTCTTGTTATTCATACCCTGCACCAATCGTCTCTCCTGTACTGCAGGACCTGCATGAGAAAAAAATAATCAAAAATGGTCATGGCATAATGTAGGGCACATGCTAGAGTGATAGAGGACAAAGGTTTAGCATGTCCAATCTTTGGTTTTGTTTGGATCCTGGAGGCTAAACTTTTTTTCTTTCCTTCTCCAAAAAAATTTGTAGAAAAGTGATTTGTTGTCTAAAATATGATCAGAAGTGCCCGAGTCCTCAATGCATGATCCAAGAATACAAAATTGTGAAACACTAGCAAAAAGCATTAAGTTAAGCAACTGAGGGTACTTGTGGAGATGTTTGCTAACTTGCTCGAGATTGAAGGAACTTATGAGACTGTCTTGAGCAATATGAACATTAGTGGGTGGCCGGCCATGCAGAGTATAACATGCGTCACGAGTATTTTTGAGTTTACCAAGCCTATGACAATAACTAAACTTGGGTCGAGATCTTTAGAAGTGGTGGCCTCCTCCTTGTCGATTCTCCATAAGAGGAGATGTTTGATTTTTTATGATTTGAGATGCCAGAACATAGGAGTCAATGACGGTGGTGAAACCACTTTGTGACTCTGGGAGGCATGGTAAGGCTAAGTAAGTGGAGATAGTTCATCATTTGCAAGTACCATAGGACTAGCTAAAATCTGATCATGCATTGAATCATGGTCAGTTTAAAGTTCAACAAGTGTAAGAATTAGGAATGCCTGTTTATGCTCTTGTTCTTTTCCACGTTCGTAGTGACTAGCATCATTCTTACAAATTCCTCTATGACTGCCTGTACCTGTCCCAACTAAGTAAACATATTTGATCGTTGTTTCTCTAAATCAGTCATTCAAGATATCACATATAAAAACAATATATGTCATTAGTATATAAAGCCCGTGGCTTTTCCCAAACTGGATATAATGTGTCTATATATCTGGAATGAGTGAAACAAAGACATCAACTTGGAATCAATGGATTGCCTTTGGAGACTACAAAATTGAGCGTTGACCTTCTCCCACTGTGCTATGCCTTTTCATCTTTCTCAGTGGCCTTTGCCTTTTCGTCTACTACATTAGCATTGTTCGTTAAGTAATATTGGACATCGTGACCCTTGCACCACAGCTCCACTGAGGAAGTCCAAGCTAAATAGTTTGAACTTCCCATTAATGATTCTAAAGTGCTGATAGGACTTGTAACTTCCAATTTCCATATTTTTGGAGCCAAAAATATCAACTTCAAAAGACATCTTGTGAAATCAGAATTTTTCAGCCTAAAATTTGAGAAAAAAATATAAATAGTTGCCATAATATGGAAAAGACTTCGCTGCCGACCATCTACCTTGGAATGCCGTCGGTGCCAGAAGCAACTCCAAAGATATTTGGAATGGAGCTGTAGAGAAGTGTGAGAAAAAGTTGATTAATTGGAAGAGTCAATACTTATCTTTGGGAGGTAGAATAACATTGATTAACAGCGTGATGGATAGATTACCAACTTATATGTCCATTTTATGTGCTCCAACGAACGTGGTGGACAGAATAGATGTTCTTAGAAGAAACTTCCTCTGGCAAGGCAACTGTGATACTAGAAAGATGCATTTGGTCAAGTGGAAGTCCGTGATCATCAGCAAGGAGTATGGTGGTATGGGAATCAAGAACCTGATAAGTCAGAATCATTGTCATTTGATGAAATGGCTATGGAGGTTTGCCTCAAACAAACAATCTCTCTGGAAGAAGGTAATCACTCAAAAGTATAAAATGGATGGGGAATGGACAACCAAGCCAGTCAACTTCACCTTATGGAGTCGGTCTATGGAGGTCAATCGGAGATTTGGGGACGAAATTCATGAGCAAATGCAGTCATCAGGTGGGTAATGGATTGAAAACATCCTTCTGGTCAGACAGATGGTTAGGTCAACATCCACTAAAGCAACTCTTCCCAAACATCTTCAACCTGAATCAACAGGCGCCACTGTAGGAGAAGTCTGGGATGCTCATGGCTGGAATCTAACCTTTAGAAGACACCTAAATGATTGGGAGATAGACAATTTGGCTGAATTCTACAACACTCTCAATTTATTCAAAGCCCCCTTCATTCAGGAAGACAACCTTACATGGGAAGTGGGTAAACAAGGAAGATTTTCAGTCAGGTCAGCTTACAAGGAATTCAACTGTTAAAACAACCAGATTAATTGTTGGCCATGGAAACTAATCTGAAAGGTCAAAATTCCTCATAAAGTGGCTTGTTTCACTTGGCTCGTGGCTAGGAAAGCAGTCCTATCTTATGAAGGACTCAAGAAAAGGGGCTTCCACTTGTGCTCTAAATGCTTTTTGTGCGGAGAAGAATCAGAGACAACCAATCATCTTTTTTTACACTACAAGACGACCAGAGAACTTTGGAGGATTTTCCTTAATTTAAAAGGGATCATGTGGGTGATGCCAAGAGATAGACATGAAGTGCTGTGCTGGAACAAAGGTAGCAGTCAGTCAAACCAGAAAGAAAGATGGAAGATTATCCCTGCGTGCATTTGGTGGACAGTTTGGAAAGAGCGAAATCAAAGATGTTTTGAAAATAATCACAGCTCTATCCAGAAACTGAAGATGCAGTGCCTAGCCCTTTTCTACTCTTGGTGTAAACATGAATGTATGGAAGACATAGAACCTTTTATCGATGTTCTAGGATCTCTGTAAGTAGGTTATAACTTAGTACATCTTCCTATATTCTCTTGTAAGTATGGACAGCTGTAGTCTTTTTTCAGCGAATAGTTATACAAAAAATGTTACCTTCTCAAAAAAAAATAAAAAAATGGAAAGACTTGTTTCTGTCGTCGGAAAGTTAGATCTGACCACTTAGGATCAAAATGATGGGGCGACTCTGTTGGAAAAATTTTTGTCGGGGAAGTGGCCAGGAAACATGTTACCTTAATAAAAAAAGTGGCAAGGAAACTTCTCGCATGCTGCTGTGTGGACCTGACTCGCTGGTGGCTATGACCTCGGGGAAATGTGTGAGGTCGCGTGGGGACTCTTCGTCATAGCGGTTGACTAGGGCTCTCGCCTGAACCTGATCTATGCTGTGGTGGTGTCAGATTCTGCTCTGGTGTAATTATCAGAAAAGGCCCACCTGTCCATGATGTGTTTCCAGAATCCAAAGCCAAGAGGGCAGGAGTTGGCTTGGACGATCAAGGGTTGCAAATCCCATATTTAGCACAGATAGGAGTTTTGGAGACTCGAGAGAAAATGCTCTTCCTCTTCGTGACTGAATCTCCAGTGCCATTTGACAGTAGGCTGCTACTTTGTACCTTCAAATGTCTTACCACCATGCCACCATTCTTTTTGGCTGTTTGAACAGTTCTCTAATCAACCAAATCAAAGTCGTCTTCTTCCTGTTTCCTTGCCAAGGAGTTCTCTGCAGATTTTATCCAATCATTTAGACACTTTTTGAGGGAGAGAAAGCTAGACATGGTGGCAGAGAATCGAAAACTCTATTAGTGATCCAGCCTACCCACCCCAAGAGAGTTTTATTCTTTTTCAATTTGATGATCTTTTCTCACATTTTTTCTAGCACATCTTTCCATATTGCTATGGAGTTTGCTTTGACCCCAAGTGGGAGGCTGAGGTACTTGGAAGGAAGAGAGTGAATGCAATAACCCATTATATCTGCCAACTGCTCAATGTTGTGTGCTTCATTAACTGCGTTCGCGTGGCATTAAAGGTAATTAATGTTCAGCGCTGATACTGCTTTGAATGTGGGTAGAATCATTCTCAAATGAAGGACTTGGTCTACTTTAACACCACTTAGGATTGAAGTGTCATCTGCATAAAGAATATGTGATATAACTAGATTGCATTACCCTCTTAAGCCAGCATAGAAGCCCTGGATACAGTTGTGATGTAAAGTGCCGATCATTATCTTACTGACACTTTCCATGACAATTATGGAGAGGAAAGGAGACAAGGGGTCTCCTTGTCTTAGACTAGACCTCTTTGGATTGAACAGAATCCATGAGGTGCTCCATTAGTAAGCACCGAGAATCTAACGCTGGAGATGCTGCAAGAAATCCAATTTGTCCATTTACTACCAACGCACATATAAAAAAGCATCTTCCAAAACCATGTATGTATGATTGAAAAGTTTTTCAATTTCCAATTTGCGAAGAACCCCTGGAATACATTGTCTCCTCTAATCAATACATATGTATATTTTCTTCTGCTACATAGATAGTGTTGGTTACCAAGACATTATGAAATATCTTACAATTCTTGATTGTTGTTTAAAACATGGTTTGAACTTCAGGTGGATGAATGGTCAGCATTTGAGATCACTTCCATCTGAAGAGTTGAACCAAATTATTGGTGAAAGGTGGAAGAATGCCGGCATTGTAACAGAATCACAAGGAGTTTTTATAAAGGTATAGTTTTTCCGCTTTCTTTCATTTCTCAACCACATCTTGTAGTTCGTCTTTCAATAATGAGTCTTTCTCTTCTGAGTTTTACCAATCCAAGAAGAATAAATTATGTTAGTGCAATATGATGTGACTTGACAGTTCCATGTATGGTTGTGAGCAACATTTATGTATTGTGAGTATGAAGCTTATTCTTATCATATAGTTTGTGCAAGTTAGGATAAAGTTGTTGCAGACACTTATATGAAATGCAACCAGCAGCAGTATCATTGTAGGTACTTATTTTAACCATGCGATGTTTTCTGTGACTTGGCTAGCTGATTCTATAGACCTCGTGCAACATGATCAGTTAACTAAATCAGGGATATTTGGTGCCGGAGATGACACAAGAGAGTATTTGGATTGACTTATTTTAAGTAGCTTTTGGCTTTTAGGCTCGTTTTTTTTAAAAAAAAAAATAAAAATTTGGAGGTGTTTGGGAAAGACAAAGTGCAGTTGAGCACTACTTTTAGACCAAAAAAGTACAAAAAAAAGCCAAAAATCAAAAGTTGGGTATGACCAGCTTATGGCTTCTAGCTTTTAGCTTATAAGCTACTTTAAAAAAAAAAAATCCAAACACCCACCCCCCAAGTCATTAAACTCAAGTTCCTACTTAGGATAAGTTTAGATTCTCTAGGGTTGGATACTCAGATTATAAATTGCTGAATTTTGCAATACCTCCTGGGTACACTGGAGCATATTCGAGAAGATGGGTTCAATATTATGAAGAGGTAGATCTCAAATTTAAATTTGATTGGTTAGACGTTTAGGTTTTTACTATTGAACCTATTACACAGTTGAACCCATTGACTATATGCTACATCTTCCATTGCTAGTTTGCTACTAGTTTTAATATAGACATTTGATTTATGATGTAACATTTTGTGATGACAAAAGAAAAATAGAGATTTCAATGTGTCATAATCAGAAACTTTGAGAGGGGAAAAAAAAAAAGAAAGAAAAGAAAAAAGTACTTAATTGAGATGTAAAAGTAGTCATTAAATTGTGACATAAAGAGTACTATTTGAATATATTGAAATTTGATGCTACATTTTCTCAAGCGAGTGGAAAATCATGAGGTCTCAGGTTCAAAATATGAAACAAAAAATACTAGGTGATTTCTTCTCATCCGCTTTAACCCTTGGTCGGTAGGGTATCTCATTACTTGTGCGGGTTGGAGAGAGCTGGTACCATGTGGAATTGTTGAGGTGCATGCAGTCTGACCAGAACACCAGTGTTATGAGAAAAAGAAACTTCTCTGTTTTTACGTATTATGTTAAAGCATCCTTCATCAATCTTAATGTAATAATATCTTATTCTTAAGCTTCTCGAAAAGTGAATCCAAATCATTAAAAGGGGAGGGAGAGGGAGTATCCTTTTTGAACCCATATTTCTTCTGAATCTTAGAGTTCAAGTGACGTGTAGGATTGCAACATTGGAATTGAACGTGTCCTTTTCCCTTTTTGACATGTAGCATATTTGTTTGATCTCCATTCATTCCATCCATAAACAAAGGGGAAGTAAAGACACCTGAAAGATATGGTTATGTTGTAGTATATAAATGAGTTCGACATGCAGAATGTGGACTTCACATTGCTGGATCTATGGTAAAGGTCAAGATGCAAATGTTCCTTATAAGTTAGTAGGTCACAGATTGTGCAAATTATTAGAAATTTTCTTCCTTTTTTGTTGGTGGTGATGGGTGGGTGGTGGGGTGGCGACTGAAGGATTTTCTTAATAATCGTTGTGGAGATCTAACCATGAGAGTTTGGAGGCTTCTTTGGTTTCTCGTGCCCGTTATGTTTAGCTATCCATGATTTCAAGGGGGTAAGATATGTGAAGTTTGTGTTTGAGAATGCATGAATGCATTATTGTTATCAGTTAGTTGGACTTATTGCTAAAGTTGAACTAGTCGAGGTAGAATACAACGGTTGATTTTATTTGCTGGTATGATTCTGGAAGCGAATTGGCTATATGTCAAACGTGATGAATTTTTGAAATGCTGAAAGATTCCCCTCTCTTTCCCCAATGGCTGTTGCATAGATGCTAGTTGTTAAACATCAATCCAAAAAATTGCTGTTCAATGTAAACTGGAGTTATGGTTCTTATACCTGTTAAACTTTCTGTATATATAGGATGCTGTTCTACTCCTGAAAGATGGGATTGACTTGATACCAGATTCAGAGAAAGCACTTTCAAGTTTGCTATCTTATCCTTTATATGAAACTTTGGCAAGGTGATCTATGAAATTCTGCTTTAACACTATACCTATGTGATCCTAAAAGATAAAAATTGTATCCTCAGAGAATGATTGTCTAGATAGAAAACGTGAAGGTTTCAGTTTGGTCGGTTGATAACCCACAGCGGAAGGCATTCTACCCAATAAGGCCGATACTTTGGATCTTGCTTGGACAAAACGGAAGATATTGTCAATAAATAGAAGTACGTCTTGCTCATTAACATCTCGGAAATATTCCGCCTATGTGATCCTAAAAGATAAAAAATTGTATCCTCAAAGAGAATGAATAGTCTAGATAGAAAACGTGAAGGTTTCAGTTTGGTCTATTCATTAAGGCAGTAATGAGAATATTTGTTAATTAATAAGCTCAATTTGTTTGAATAAATAGAGGTGTTAATTATAGCAAAAAGGAGACTTATTACCATTTACTCCTTTACCAAGTGAATACAAAAGACAAGTTCCACAAAAAACTTTAGTTCTTTGTAATGGGCAATTAATTATCTAAGGAAAAGGGTCGAATTTGCCCCTCTACTATTGAAATAAGCTATGCTTACCCTCTGTTATTCCTTTTCAACGAATATACCCCTATAGGCATACGTTAGAGCTAGGTCTCTCACCTGTTGAAATTTTATGTTAAGCTTTAAGTATGTCATGCTTTCATTGAACGAAAAAGTCAGCCCCGACCCATTTTTTAACCCCCACCCAAATCAGTCTCATTTCTCTCTATTCAGTAGCTGCCTCTCCGAGGTAGAGAGACTGTTTTCGATGGACCCTCAGCTCAAGCAAATCAAAGCAGTAATTAAATGAAAAAATAAGTGGAGAAACATGACAAATAGCAGAGTAGTAGCCATTATACGCAAGGAACTGTAACAACACCAATAGGGTGCAATCTCCTAAACACAATAAACCTCAAATTATAGCGGATATCAAACGCCAAAGATACCTGGATAGGCTAATACTACAATTGACATAGTGCTCTATACTACCCCAAACAAAATACATGCATAATCTAGTAATAGGACAACTCTTAACTACCTACTAACCTTCTATCCTTGTTCGTGATCTCCATACCTTTTTAATTGAACTCATGTCCTTGACAAGCTAAAGATGAGTCATATTGTGTTTTATCACCTTCCCCCGATAATTCTTTGGTCTGCTTCTACCTCTCATCGACTCAAGTATATCCAACCGCTCACACCTCCTTACTGGGGCATCCAGACATCTTTTCTTCACGTGTCCAAACCATCTCAGTATCTCTTCTCTCAACTTGTCCACCATGGAGGCGACTCCCTCTTTGTCTCGCATATTCTCATCCCTATTCCTATTGCTCCCATTATAGCTAGCATTGAATTAAAACCGGAGGTGGAAAGCAAATTCAACACTTCAAATTTTTTGTCCTTTTACATATTAGCAACAGTTTATAAGCCTTGTAGTTTTATTAATGTGGGAGAAATCTTTTATGCAAGCAATACATAAAAAGGTAAAGAACCTTGATAGAATATGTTTTCTCTAGAGAAGACACAATCTCCTATACTAATTGGGACCTCGTGGATGCTCCAAAATATTAACGACGAACAAAGGCTATATTGCTTAAATGTGCATAATCTTTTTCTTTTATGACAAGGAAACACGTAGCAACTACTCTTTGGGTGCGTACAGGATAGAAACCCCGCTCCTATGTAATAGCTGGCAAATCACACAGAAAAGGTAATCCGCACTAGTCAAGTCCGATGCGATGAGCTCGACCAGAAGTCTCAAGTCCAAACCACTGGGACGCCCCGAAGGGTCTAAATGTGCATAATCTATCCCCTGAAAAATTTTGTTGTTCTTCTCTCCACAGGACCTACACAAGGGCTAAGTAGTAACATTCCATGCGTTATACAGCGGGATGAGAATTATGGGATTGTTTAATTTAACCCAAACCAATTCAATCTTGTCGCCACCTGATGGTGCAACAAAAGACAATCCGCACCTTCACCTGAACATTTACGCATAAAACACCAGTTGATATATGCCATTTTTCTCTTTTTTTTAAGTTGTTGACATAGTCTTTCTTGCTGCCAATTACAATAACTTGTTTCTGGGTACATTGGGTTACAAACTGGTAAGTGTAAAGCCCAACTAGTCCTTGAATAAAAGCCTGTGATAGTATGACTTTACTGAGAATACTCCATATCTCTTCACTCTCCACCTCTACAATTTCTTTGCTAGCATGTGTTGTGTTCAGACTCGTATGACAGCTCTGTCTATCATTTTTCGCAGCGTTTTTATTTCCGTAATGAACAACATAAGAGATAATGAGTTTCCTTGTTACAGATCCCTCGAGCTACCAAAAAATTGCATGTGTTTGATTTACTAGAATCCAGTACATGACTATTGAGATGTAGAACATGATCCACTTCCTCAACTTATTCCCTAATCCTGTATTCATTATGCAGCAATGTTTAATTCACATGGTTGTAACCTCCTGAGGGCCAATTTGCATAAGATCCCTCTCCTTTATTTTTTCCCCTTATTGGGCTGGCAACTTTGTCTGCCACCAAATCGTGTCTAGAATCTTCCTTTCATGAACTCTTTCTGGAAGACGATGCCTCATCTAACACCTTTTTTTTTTTTTTTGGAATGGTAGGAGTTAATCTATATATCCACAGGTATACTACATCAAAATATGTAGTCAAAATTCAAAAATATTACAACTTACAGCTAGAACATATGTCTTTTGTTCCTATGAATAGTCTAAAACATAAAAAATATCTTCTGTTTGAGCTATTAGTTTCTGTTTACACCAAAAGTGATACAGCGCAAAATAATTCATTTTAAAGTCCTGCAATTTGCTCTGCTTGTCTTCTAAACATTTCCTATTCCTTTCTTTCCACGCTATCCACAAAATGCATGCAGGGACAATCTTCCATCTTTCTTCCTTTTTGGCTGCATTGGCCTCTTTGTTCCAGCAGTTAAGCAATTCTTTTTTGTTCCCTGGCCTCACCCATTTAGTCCTCCTCAGATAAATGAATATCTTCCACAACTGGTCTGTCCACATTCGGGGGGTAAAGAAAGATAATTGATTGTTTCCACATATTCCCCACATGAAACCCATCTAGAACATAGACGCACGCCCTTCTGATTCAAATTCACATATGTCAATACCAACTCTTTTATTATAACCATAGTAAAGTAGTTCGCTTTATAATGAATCTCCCATTCCCTTTTATCCCACATTATGACAATGTCACCCCTAGTCCAACTAGCTTCCAATTGGACATGGTTAACCCAATTGTTCCCCCAAACTTCCTTTAGTATCTTAATATGCCCGTTAGCTTTGTTTCTTGGAGACGCACTACATCAGCTTTCCCTGTATGTAGTATGTTTCTGATTAGCCGCCTATTTCTGCCACAATTTAGCCCCCTAGCATTCCAAGGCACTCTTTCCAACTAAATGATTGCCAGGCCCCCCTCATGGGCCACCTGGGCCTCTTACCGGGCCTGTTCCTTCAGTTGCAAGGCCTTAGATTCCTCTTTGTCTGCTTTCCCAGCTTCTTCCAGTGATAAGCTTTATTTTAGTTGTACGGTTTTAGTTGATTTATTCCCTGGCACCACTATATTAGTCATACAAATGTTGAACTGATCTTCCTGTGTCTTTTTTGTTTTCTTCCTCATCCTTGTGTATAAGTATGTTCTTAGTAATTTATAAGGTCTTAGTCCTTTATATTCACTAATTCTGTTTGAGGCAAAAGCACTAGATGGTTTCTTCCCTCTACCTTTGCTGATGGAAAGTAGAAGGTACCCCATAACCCATGAAATTAGTCGAGGTGCGCCAGCTGGTCCGGATACCACAATTATATAAAGGAAGTCCTTGATGTTCAGTTACTCCCTCCCTTTTTGGAAAAATCACAATAAAACATTCGTCAAGGCTTGTCTCGAACTCCCTGATTTCTTGAAATGCATCAGTACGCTACTACTGCCCCTTGATCTGCTCCAGCATCGTTTAAAGAAAGTCCAAGTAAAATTATCCAAACTAGGGGCCTTGTCTACTGCACAAGTCTCTAGGGAAAAGAGATGCATGCCAAATAATTTCCGACACCTAGAAAAAGAAAAAGCCATGGACAAGAAAGAAGAGAGGGTGTAGAAGAATGGTGGTTTTGGAAACTATTTATTGCATCATAAGCTAAGATCTTGAAGGATTATGTTAAGCACGGATTCTAACTTCCTTGAAGGATCGTTAAGCCAAACAGTGTTAGGAGTGCAAGTAGTCGAGATATTTGGAGTTGTATTACTTTAGGCATTATTTTCTTTACGTGGAAGAAATGATCAGGCTGAAAGGAAGGACTTAGATACCAGAAAGGACCAATTTGAAACACCCTGAAATGAAGTTAAAAGAAGAAAAGCTTTATAATATGTGACACTTTATGGTATGCCATTTGCAGTGTGGAAGGAAAACCGATCTTAGAAGATGGAGTCTCTGAAGTTGCTAAGAGCTTGTTAGCCGCATATGACAGTGGTGAGCTCTGTGGTGCACTTGCAGAAGGCCAACCCGGATGGAAAAGCTGGGTGAAGAACTTCGGTAAAATGCTGAAGCGCAAGGTTAGATCTGACTATTTTCTTTTTCCCTTAAATTTCTTTTTAGTATTTAATGAGGTTGCTTTATATACCAGGGAAAATCTCTGTTCATGCCCCTACGGGTGTTGCTAACAGGAAAGCTTCATGGACCTGACATTGGGGCCACCGCAGTGTTGCTCTATAAAGCTGGAACATCTGGCTCTATAGTACCCCAAGCTGGTTTTGTTACATTTGATGAAAGATTTAAAATATTGAGAGATGTTAAATGGGAGTCATTCAACTCAAATCTGCCTTTGTCTGCTGGTGGTGTTACTCATTGATATTTAGGCGATATTCTGTTTGATTATCCATTATATGTAGAAACAAAGAGAAACTACGAGCACGAGTGGGATTTGCTTGTGTTTTGCACCACCTCTCATCTGGAATCAAAGAGGGGGTTGCCTTCTGTAGTGGGATTACTCTTTTGTATCCCTTTTCCCCCTCCCCCACGGAGTAAGGCTGTGCTGATCGGGACACTACCTTTAATTTTTGACAGAATAATGGTAGAATATTTAACAGGGCATTGCAGCGCCAAACTGAGTTTCATTGCATTAACAATGGCTATGTATTGCTTTTATTGTACTAAATGTATGAGGCTTCCGGTGATTGACTAACAAAGATATCTTTTTGTAGAGTTTTTCTTTTCCGGTGATGGGCTTCCGTTAATTCACTTTCTTGGCAGAGTTAGACCGTGGAATTAAATTCGACTTTGTTGGTACCATTTCATCAGCGTTAGGTAAGCTTTTGCAGATACTTTTAAGTTTCTTTCTTGTGTTCTCATTCTCTTGTATTGTTATGACTGGCCTTAAAACGATGGCCTATTCGTTTGACCCCTTTCTGATATTTATCTTAACCAAGTTGATGCTGAATATAAGTATGTTTATGCTAAACTAATAGCTGCATATTTGCCCGAACTTCCAA
Organism: Solanum clarkiae; assembly: GCA_011800125.2. NCBI lineage: Eukaryota > Viridiplantae > Streptophyta > Magnoliopsida > Solanales > Solanaceae > Solanum > Solanum clarkiae. Next base: position 39,541,754 of record JAABOM020000001.1, read on the forward strand.
GGTTTGCTTATTTTGGAAAGTATATTTTCAGAAATACTTTCGGATACTAACCATTTGTGGGTGACTAATCAATTTGAAAATACTTATTTTAATATCAAAATAATAATTTGTGCTTGATCAAGGTTCCAAAACTTTATTTGTTTTAAATATGTCTAACTTGTACAAACTAGGCCAAACTGTCTACAAAAATGATGTTTCAAAGTTCAAGCCAGCCACTCTGTCACTCTATAAATATGGAACAACTCTATCACAGGGTATTGGAGGTTCACTCTCTTGATATTTGAACTCTCAGAGAAACTCCTAGAGTTTATAGTGATAAATGTTCAAATTCAAGAAAATTTATTCTAATCCAAATTTATTTTCAGGTTAAACAAAAGAGTAAATATTTAATAATTTTAAAGCAATGATCAAATATTAGGAGTAATTAGTCAACAACTACATACCCAGTCGAATTTCACAAGTGGGATCTAGGGAGGGTAGAATATACGCAGACCTTATCACTATTTCTTAGAAGTAGATTGTTTCCTGAGAATTCTCGAAACAAAAGAAAGGGATATTTCAAGAAATGAAATCGGGATCTCTTGCTCGCTAAGCGAGAATCATACCACTGGACCAAATGCCCAATTAGGAGTAATTAATCATCATCATATATATACACTCACGTGTGTACACACATTAAGATTTTCTCCATACCTCTAGTTTGAACTTAAGATCTCTAATTAACAGTGGATTAATTTTATCACTGCATCACAATTCATATTGATCGAAAAAGATGGATCACTTTTATATTTTTTTATTGGAACCCTTAAGGATACAAAACAAATATATCTACTCATACTTTTATCAACCTCACGTGCATTTCAAGCGTCCAAAATAATATTACTCCATACTAAATTATTAATAACATCTTTGATGAAATATACTCCTTGGACACTTTAAATATTGCAAACTTCATATGTGTACAGAGGTGGCAATTTTAATACATATAAGGTAAAATGAATCCATTTTTATTTTAATAGATCATTTATATTTTTTAGATGGGTAAATATGGGCTAATACTATTTTAAGAGCTCTACAAATATGGTAAAAATAGATAAAAAAAAAATAGGTACTCATATAAATTTATAGATTCCTCATTCATAATAAAAAATTCTTAATTGAACTAAAAGTTTTTTTTTTGTGTGCGTGAATTTCTTTTTTTCTTAAAAAATTTTGGAGGCGAGAGTCGAGGTAAGCGGATGAGGGTAGGGTGGAAATGGGGTGTGAGGGGGGGGGTGGCGAAAAAATTTAACTTTTATTTTTTATTTTAAAAAAATTTGACGG
>JAABOM020000001.1:39543176-39571863 GCA_011800125.2 Solanum clarkiae
AAAAAATTATTTGTGGGAATGGGGGGTGGGGGGTTTAAAAAGTTAAATTTTGTTTTGAATTTTTAAAATTTTTCTTTAGAAAAAATTTGGAGGTAGGAGTAGTGAGTCCAGGGGAGGGGGAGTAGGATGGAAGTGGGGGCGTTGAAAGAATTTAATATTTTTTAAATTTTTTAATTTAATTTTTTTGTTGGGTGAGGGGGGGGGGGTGATATCGAGATAGGATGGAAATGGAGGGTGATGTGTAAAAAAAAATTAACTTTCTTTTATGATTTTCTTTTAAAAAAATATTTGGGGTAAGCGGATCGGTGAGGCTTGGCGATGAATTCTTTCTAAAATTGTGACTGGGTGGGGTGTAGGGGACGGGTGAAGGGCGGGGAAAGTGGGCGAATTTTTCTAATTAAAAAATTGGAGGTGATGGAGGTACTAATAGAGTGAGGATGAGGGTTGGGGTGGGGTGGGAGTGAGTGGACGATTGGGTATGGAAGTAGAAAAGTTTAAGTTTCTTTTTTATGAACGAAACAATTTTTCAAAAAATAATTATTTAGGAATAACGTTGGGGTGATAGGGGTTGAGTATTAATAATCTAGCTTTGATTTATTTTTTTAGTTTTAATAGATTAAATTGTGTTGGAACCATTTTTATTCAAATAATATTTGATCAATTCCATAATTATTCATATTTTATATGGATAGATTGTGATCCAATCCATTTTAGTGTAATCAATATTCAGTTTATCCAAATCTAATCAGATCGATCCGATCTACTATTTACCACCTCTATATGTCCACAATTCTAAATCATGTTATATTGTCTTGAAAAATATTGTGAAAATACTATAAGACATCAAGTATGTGGCAAAGAACTTTTAACCTTAAATAAAGTTCTATATTGGGTGCATATAAAAAACTCCTCAACTTTTAATAAAAGTTAAAAATAAACTACTAATTACAAATTACAAAGTTTTTTAAAAATATTTTCTTATAGTTGGTAAGTAAACAAAAAGATGTTATCTTAAGAGCATTTATATGTAATCTAACAAAACACTATATGTATGAAATGGAGTAGTGAGCGGGAATTCGGAGTTGGTGTAGGATGAAATAATAAAAGGATGGAGATTGAGCATGTTGGGTGGGTGAACGGGAAACAATAAAAATTTTAAAAATATTTTTTTGCACCAAACATAATATTTTCGTAATCTCAATAATTTTTTCAACTATTGAGGTGAGTCATGTATATTCTTACCACTACTACAATTTGCTACAATATTAATAAGTCTAGTTATTCTTAATAAGATGGAATGATCAAATGAACCTTTGTACTTGTATGCGATTGTATTGTAGATCTTTTTATTTAGCTTTTTACCAACTGAACTTTTAAACTTGATTAAATTAAATTTTTTAAATTCTTCCTTCCATTGACCAAGCTTATGTGGCAGCTTAATGGTTGACTTGGCACAAATGTGTGAATTTACACACCAAAAGGAGCGTGAGATGTAATGTAAAATCAAAAATAATTAGAAGAAATGAAATAGAATAAATTTTTTTTTTAAAAAAACTAAAAATTAATTTCACATTCATCTTCTTCTCCCCACGCTCCCCATTTTTGTTTCTCTTTCTAAAACCGCCCTCGCCATATCTGTTTCTCTCTCTAAAATCACCCTTTCCATTCAATTTCCTAAATTTGGTCATTTTGGATCACTGGAGAAACGGGAAAGCAAAGAGAAGGAATTGTGAAAAGTGTAAAATGCTGATTTTAGAGATTTTAGTGAAGGATTCATAACCCATTTTCTTTTTAGATCTGTAAGTTTTTTTTTTTTTAGCTAATATGTTTTTTCCACATTTTGTTCTTCTACTCTCCCATCACAGAGAGCAGCGAAGTTGCATTTGAACAATTAAGCAACACGCCTACATAAACTAAACAAAACAAATCGTAAAAGGTATCACTTGAACTGAAAGCTATTCCAAACTACTAAGACCATTCTTCAATACATATCAACAAATTTCAAAATAGGGACACATATTGTAATGAAAGGATAAAAAAGAAATATCTGCTCGTTTCTTCAGAGAAAAAAGAGGAGCAAAGCGAATTTGTAATCTTTCCAGCTTGAGTTCTTCCTTTTGATGGAAGAAATGGTGGAGGATGTAGGCGACCGAATTATAGCGACCCAAGTACCGAATAGGGCGATGTGGGTCTTCATCTGCTTCAAAGCAGCTGCGTTATCAGGCTTACGCATGAAGATTCTGGCAACATTTTGAGATTTGAGATTAGAGATTGAATCCTAGCTTCCAAATGGTTTAGATCTGTTAGTGGAAAGTCCGTTTGAAAAATATTTTATTATTTTTTAAAACTATTATTTTTTGCTATTTATTTAACATTTTAATTAATAGTTAAAAATAAGTATGAGGATATTATGACATGTCATTAATATATGTGATGTGGATATTACATGACATCTATGTAAGAGAGAGTGAGCTACACACATGGTTGAAGGGGTTTAAAAGATTCAATTTAATTAAGTTTAAGAGTTCAGTTGGCAAAGAGCTAAGTAAAACGGTCCAGAATACAATCGCATACAAGTACAAGAGTCCATTTAACTATTCGCCTTTTAATAAAATAATATTATATTTATATGTGAGACGAAAAATATATTATAAGATCCGTATATACTTTAACATTAATAGATATTAGAGTTATAAATCACAAAAGATAAATCCCCGTAGAATAAGTATAGCATGTAAGATGCAATTTTTATTACTACTTGAGTTGTCTCAATTTTCTTTGAGAAAGATCTCTAAGACCGCATAAAAGAGTTGTAAATTTTAACTTGATTTTTCAAAGAAATTTCAGATTTAAGTATATTCGTGATCTTCTTAAAATTTGGCACAAGCAAAATTAAATACAAATTCTAAAGATGAATTATCAATGATTTTTTCTCTTCCTGCTGATTTTGAACGTCTTCCAAACATTATTTTCTGTCGTTAGTATCATTACAATTATTTTCAAAAATAATATGTAGAAAGAAACTAGGGATATGTGGAAGAAGTTCCTAGACAGAATTAGCTGAAGTTTTATACCATTGTTTTGGGTGATAAAATTGCAGGCATCGAATGTTTTGTGCTCTTACTCATGTATACGTTGTTGGGCAGCTTTTTGTATATGTACTATACGCATAGCTAGATAAGAAACTGATGTAGTGATATTAATAGATGTAACAGAAAGATAATGGAAATTATAGTTGTACAACTTTTCTGGTTGAACAGATTCAACCTATTCTCTTCTCCTTTCCTGTGATTTTATTGGGATTAAACAAAAATGGTGATCGATAATTAGTGGGATTAGAAGGAAGAAAAGTGATACGTCGCATGCTCCATTGGATCGAATACTTATAATTTTATGATTCTGATAAAACTTATATCAAGATCAGATTAATAAATAATTTAATGCGTCAAAAGTAGCATGAACATGATATCATGTACACTTTTATATACTTGTCAACACCATACATATTATCCAAGTTGAACCTTAACCCTTGAGCACAATAATATCTCTAGATTTAAATTGATTAATTATTTTCAATGAATCCTTTAGTCCGAAAATACTAAGTTAATGCATTTGCTCTTATTTGTATAAAGGAACTTTTAAAATTTATAATATTTATGCATTCTCATTAAATAAAAATTAAAATGCATAAAATTTTCATATGTTAAACATAGAATTAGAGGCTAAAATAAAGGACAATAAGAGTCCGTTTGGCTTAGCTCAAAAGCTGGTCAAACCTGCTTTTAAGCTTTTTTTAGCTTATCAAAGTGTTTGGAAAATTTCAAAATAACTTAAAAAAAGTTAAGATTTGCTTAAAATAAGTTAAAAGTTAAAAACAACACCCCCCAAATTTTTATTTTTTAGCTTAAAAGTTGTTATAGTTTGACCAAAAAAATCTTTTTACCCTAAATATTTTTTCATATTCTCCAAAATATCCTTAACTAAATTAACCTTAACTACTCTTTCTTTTCTCATTATTTCAATTCAAACCACAGTCCAACACTCTTCTACTCTTTGAAACCATCCCCCAGTAATGTTTTTTTCGCCGTGATCTCTCTTGACAAAATATCTCCAATTCTTTATGTGAAATAAGAAGTAAGATGCATACCATCTGAAAGAATAAACATCATTGGTTGGTTAAATGTTGAGAGTTCCTTGAGAGGGCAAGAGAAAATTGAAATATTTGGTATGTTTTGGCAATTGAATATCTCAATCATGTTTCGATTTCAATTATGAAAAAAGAGACATCTTAAATTTTCATATGATCTATTCAAACTATATATTTTAAAATTAAAATAAATCGTGTATATAAAATTTACTTAAATAATAAGTTTATATTAATATTGAATTAAAATAAAAATTTATTTTACTTTATTTTATTTTTTAGACAGAAAAATAAGTAATAAGTTTTTATAATATTAACAGTTTGAAGGGTATTTCAGACATTTTTTAATTAAATAAGCACTTGTGTGCCAACACACATCAAGAACTTTTTTCAGCTAAACACTTTTATCCAAATACATAACTGCTTATTTTTAAAAGATAATTTAGTAAAAAAATAAAGAAATGAAAGAGGAAGGTCTTTTCCTTAAAAAGTTGTGATGCAGCAATATTGTAGAATTAAAAAAAGAAAAAAAAAACTCGAATAAAATAAATAATGTGGTACATTTGTTATTGGTTTTGTTGAGAGATGAAATGATGGTGGCATTGACGACAGGTTGCTGGACTCCTAATTCGTGGTTGAATTCTATATCCCGTCGCTGTAATAACGATAAAGCTCCATTCTGTCGGTTTGGTCGTCTATCAAACAATGAATCACGAATTCGTCATTCAAATTGCAGGCGTTGGGCTCGGCCGTCTCTTCCTTCCGGACACGGAGGCTCCTCTGCTGAAAAGTGCGACGTTAGTGATACTGGTAATGCACAAGACAACACGGCAATAATCTCCGCTTGCTTTGTTGGACTCTGCACCGGTATCAGTGTCGTGCTTTTCAACTTTGCGGTGCGTCATAGTCATAGATTTTCTATTTCTCTTGTAATGTTCATCATATAATAGTAACTGATATCTCCCTTGCTTAGGTTCATGAAATGCGTGATTTTTGTTGGGACGGGATTCCATCTCGAGGTGCCTCCTGGTTAAGAGAGGAGCCCATTGGAGCAATTTGGCAACGTGTAATCTTAGTACCAGCTTCTGGCGGTTTAATAGTCAGCTTTTTGAACGCTTTCCGAACTACACTGGAGCAAGGAAACTGGACACCATCTGTTAAATCTGTCTTGGCTCCAGTTCTTAAGACAATTGCTGCTTGTGTCACTTTAGGAACTGGGAATTCCTTAGGGCCAGAAGGCCCAAGTGTTGAAATTGGTACATCAGTTGCCAAGGGAATTGGAGCTCTGCTCGATAAAGCTGCTCACAGAAAGCTCTCTCTCAAGGCTGCTGGATCAGCTGCTGGAATCTCTTCTGGTTTGTTCCCACATTATTCTTGGTTCTGAATGATACATCCTACATTTTTCTTATAGTTAAGTGTAGCCGGTGTTGGATTCCTATTCCTGAACAAGTCTTTTTGTAGATGCCAATGAATGTGTTTGCATCTCGCAAACCAAATAAACTGTACAAAGGGTGAACCCCTTAAGCAAGCAGAAAGAGTGCAAACCCAACAATAAGACTGCTTACTTCTTGATTCCAATGGGTGCTGCAATATCAGCTGTAATTAGTACATTAATTTCAAGTTTCTACATTCTGCCTAGAACTATGATATATTTCTGAAGGTTTGTCTAACCAGTTCCCTCCTCTATATGTTCAAACTGTTGGCTGTCAATAAAGTTGAGCCAGACAAATTCGAAATCCTTGAGCTGGAAAAGAAAAATGAACTCAAGTATCATATTAAGCAACCATCTAAAGTAAAAATACTCAAATTGAAGTTTAGGTCAGAAATGTGAATGCACAGTGATGTACTCTCCCTCAGATAAGAATCCAATCACTTACCCAGCTGATTATGGACTTAAAATTACCAGTCAATTTTTCACATCATATCAAAAGTTCAACAAACAGAGAACTGATTAGTCCTAAAATGTTATTTCATGTCTATATGCACAAGGTTTAATGTTACCATACGTCTGTTATTTGTTCTTTGTCTTTCTAATTCGTCAGATATAACCAATCATCGTTGTAAGTTTTTATAATGTATATGATTATCTTTATCTCTATTGACAAATGACATTTACCCCAACCACATTGTTATGTTGCTTGAGATCTTTTCCAATTCTGTAGTAGTAGAGTATTGAGATATCGATGACTTGTTAGACGAGTTTTGTCTCCCTTCAAGTTGAATTAGCAAAAGCAATGCTTCATGCTATTGATAGCTTGGCAAGGAAAACTCCAATTTACTTAGCGCGCTATTTGTTTACATCCATTAGTTTGCAAGGGATTCAATGCCGATTTTGATGGAGATCAAATGGCTTTTATGTATAGCAATCTTAGCAAGTTGGAGTGGAATTTCATCAAAAGACCTTGAAATTTTTTGGTTAAGACTTCTACTTATTTTTCCCAATATTCCCAGTATCTAACCTAGCATGTATAAAGAAATTCCTAGGGAGAGTCGATACAAGGCATTGATAGGATAAAACAACAACAAAACCATTATACCCAAGTTATCACACAAGTGGGGTTTGGTGGGGTTCAAGCAGACCTTACCCCTATCTTTGTGGGGTAGAGAAATTGCTTTTGATACACCCTCGGCTCAAGAAAAATATTTTATAAAATAGGTTTGGTGAAAAAGAAAATAAAAAATAAAAATAAAAAAAGTTTTGATGAAAATACTGAAGAAAAGAAAAACATTGTCAACGGAAGTAGCAAAGATAAGTAAACGTAACAATAATAGTACTACATTAACAAATAAGATAATGATTGAATAACAATAATACTACTGGTAAGGAGAAGAGGGAGCAAATAAGGTGTTCTAAACTAGGACCATGCCCCCCAACCACTAAGAGAGAAATCCCTTAGCTACCTACTTAACCTTCTATCCTATTCCTTGACCTCCATGCTCTTCAATTTAGGGTCATCTTCTCGGTGAGCTGAAGGTTTCTCTTGTCTAATCATATTTCCCCAATCCTTCCCTGGTCTAACTCTCTGCGCTCCTCTCGACATGCCCAAATCATCTCAGCTTCACTTCTCCTATCTTGTCCGCCGCAAAGGCCTCTCTTGCCTTGCCCTGTATATTCTTGTTCCTAATCTTTTTTCTCCTAGCATGCCTGCACATCCTCTAAGCATCTTTATTCTGCTACACTTATCTCGTCATGTGAGTTCTTGATTGGCCACCACTTTACTATGTACAAAATAGTTGGTTTAACAACCACCTTATAAAACTTTTCTTTAAGTCTTGGCGGCATGTTCTTATCACAAACGAACCAAGCGCGGGTCCCCATTTCACTGATCTCGCTCCAATATAATATGTGACATCACCACCAATCTCCCCATTTCTTGGATTATTGATCCAAGGTATTTGAAATTCTTTATCTTATGGAGGACTTATGTATCAATCCCCATTTACACATTAGCTTCATGTAATGCGTCATGGCACTTGCATTCTATGTTTTTTGTATTAATCCTGCTCAATCTGAAACCTTTAGACTTTCTAAAGCCTATTTTTAAACCTTCAATCGTCATTAGCTCCTTCGCATGTCTCGTCAATCAATACTATATCATCTAAAAATAACATACACCATGATACCACTCCTTGAATCGTCTTGTCAATTCATCCATCGCCAAGTTTACAAAAAGGGGCTAAAAGATGATCCTTGATGCAATCAATCTTGACTAAGAAGTGTTCGGAATCTTCTCCCATTGTTCTCAGTTGGGTCTTGGCTCTATTGTACATGTCCTTAATATCTCTAATATATGCCAGATGTATCCTCTGAACTCCAAACATCTCCATGAAACCTCTCTTCAGGCTTTGTTGTATGTCTTTGCTAAGTCAATTAACACCATATGTAAGTCTTTTCCTATCTCTAAATTATTCCAACAATCTCCTTAAAAGATATATGGCTTTCGTAGTTGATCGCCTTTTTTTCCTCTTCCTTTTAATGACTAGATCCATTAGAAAGAGCTTGTGTTAGGTTTTAACGTTCTTACTCGGGATAACCTTACAGTCCTTGCATAAACCTCTATCACTCTTCGTAAGGAGTAGATAATTGATTCGAGTCCTTGCCACCGTACTATAAAAGGTGACCAAGTGCTCCTCTTTCTGAAATCACGAGTTATACTTCAACAAATCAAAGGCTCTTGCAAAATACAAAAGTGCAACTCCTCATTCATTTGCAGAATACTGATTTAAAAATACTGAACATATATCAATTTTCTTGAAAGATGAGGGTTCCTAGGAAACAACCTCTCTACCTCTATGAGTTAGTGGTAAGGTCTGTGTACATTCTACTCTCCTCAAACCCCACTTGTGGGATTCCACTGGGTATGTTGTTGCTTTATATCAATTTTCTTGAATTGCTTTGTTGTTATCTAACTTGTATATTGTGAAGATTGAATTGGATTTTTATTTTTTGACTTGTTTGTTGCGAAAAATTTATCAAATTTCTTGAGCCGGCTGTTATATTCATTTGAATTGCTTGCTGTTACTCCTATCTTATACTTTACTGTACGTATATTATTGTATCGTAGGGTTGTTGATTTCGAGCAATTGTATCTTCTGTAATTTATCGAGTGACTAATTCTTAGTTTAGTGGTGTTGGGGACTGATGGTTGATTAGGGTCATGTCTGAGGTTGGAGGCGAGGGGTAGTAATGGTATGAAGGGGACAGGCTTACTTATGCTGAGAGTAGGGTCATGAAACATAGGATCACTAATTGGGAAGTCCATAGAACCTGTGTAGAGTCTTAAGAAGAGACATTAGTATAGCGTGTTTAGGAGACTAGATGGGTAGGTACCAAAGCTCGAGATGTGGACGGGTTAAATTATGATACTCTGGAGGCTCTAAGGATAGAAATTGAGTAGGTATCCTAGTAGATGAGGATCTTAGAGAGTATGTGGTTGAGGTCAAGAGTATTACTGATAGGATAAACGTATTATTGATAGACATATAATGAATGTCATTAGTGCCTGTGCACCTCAAGTGTTCCCAAATGAGGAAGTTAAAAAGCTTTTTTGGGAGGATTTAAATGAAATTGTGAGAATACCAGACACAAAAAAGATAGTCATTTGGGGGGAGACTTTAATGGGCATATCGGTGCAACTTCGAGCGCTTTTTGACGATGTTCATGGAGGCTTAAGAATATCTGTAACATGGTGAAGACAGAAGCAAAGTCGGCGGTCATGAGTGCTAAGACAACGACATTTTTGAACATTTGTATCTCAAGCTAGGAGAAAAAGGCGGGGACGAGAGATTATATAGACTCGCAAAAGAGAGAGCGAGAAAAGCTCGCGACTTGCACCAAGTAAAGTGCATCAAAGATGAGGATGGTGAGGTGTTGGGGGACAAGACTACCATTAAGTAAAGGTGGCAAGTTTTCTTCCACAAACTCTTAAATGAAATAGAGGACAAAGATATAGAGTTGGGTGATTTGGCGCACTATGATAGTTGACAAGGTTTTGGTTACTGCAAGTGTTTTAAGATTGAGGAGGTTAGATGTGCTATTAGTAGAATGAACAAAGGGAGAACGCTCGGGCCCGATGCGATTCTGGTGGATTTTTGGAAGAACACTGTCAAGGATGGTATGGAGTGGTTGACTAGGTTGTTTAATGCTATTTTGAAGACTGTTAAGATGCTCGATGAGTGGAGGAGAAGTACAATGGTTCCATTGTACAAAAACAAGAGTGATATCCAGAATTGTAATAATTACAGGGGTATTAAGTTGCTAAGCCACACTATGAAGGTCCGAGAGAGAGTGGTGGAGATAAGGGTGAGGAGAGGAGTATTTATTTCAGAGAATTAGTTCGGATTCATGCTGGAGCGATTGACTATTGAAGCAATTCGTCTTGTTCGGAGACTAGTGGAGAGATATAGGGAACGAAAGAGGGACCTTCATATGGTATTCATAGATCTTGAGAAAGCCTATGACAAAGTTTCGAGGGATGTCCTATAGATGTGTCTAGAGGCGAAAAGTGTTCCAATGTTGTATATTAGGGCAACAAAGGACATGTATGATGGAGCCAAAGCTCGAGTAAGGACGTGGGAGGAGACTCGAGTATTTTTCTATTGAGATGAGATTTTATCAAGAATCTGTGCTGAGCCTTTTTCTTTTTTTGCCTTAGTGATGGATGAGCTAACATGGTCTATTCAAGAGAAGGTTCCATGGTGTACGCTATTTGCGGATGACATAGTGTTGATTGATGAGATCAGGGATAAAGTTAATGATAGATTGGAGGTTTGGAGACATAATTTGGAATCCAAAGGGTTCAAATTAAGTAGGACCAAAACCTAATACTTCGAGTGCAAATTCAATTTGGCGAGGGATGAAGCGGGCATTCAAGTAAGGCTTGGCACTCAACCTATTCCCTAAGAGAGAAAGCTTTAAATATCTTTGGTCCATCATCTATGGTAGTAGTGATATCAATGATGATGTCACACATCGTATTGGGGCAGCATGGATGAAGTGGAGGCTTACCTCTGGAGTATTGTGTGATAAGAAGATACCACCTAAACTTAAAGGTAATTTTTATAGAACGGTGGTTAGATCGTCGTTGCTGTATGGGATGGAGTGTTGACCAGTCAAAAGCACATATCCAGAAGGTCCAGGTTACGGAGATGAGGATGTTAAAATGGATGTGTAGACATACTAGGATGATAAGATTAGGAATTAGACCGTCTGGAAAAAGTTAGGGGTGGCCTCCGTGGTAGGCAAGGTGTGGGAAGCGACACTGTTTGGGCATGTGCAACGAAGAAGTGCTAACGCTACTGTTAGGATGTGCGAGAGGTTGGATATAGGGGTTACTCGGAGAGTAGAGATAGATAGAAAAAGTATTGGGGGGAGGTGATTAGACAGGACATGACGAAATTTCATCTCATCGAGGACATGACCTTAGATAGAAAGGAGTGGAGGTCGCGTGTTAGGGCAGAAGGTTAATAGGTTTGTGGGCGTAGGATGTTGTCTAGCCTTGTGATAAAGTAGGTTAGTCAGATTAGTCGTGTCTTTATATGTTGTGTTGTTATTGTCTAGCTTATATTCATTACTTTTGTTGTATAATATATTATCATTGCCTTTTCCCTTTAGTTAGTTTTCTTTTTTTCATATCTAGTATCTTCCGCTTTTGGGGCTTGATATCTTTGAGACGAGGGTCTTCGGAAACAACCTCTCTATCTCTATGAGGTAGTGGTACGGTCTGCGTACATTTTACCCTCCCCAGACCCCACTTTTCGAATTAAGACCGTACATTTTACCCTCCCCAGACCCCACTTTTCGAATTTCTATGGGTATGTTGTTGTTGATTTAAAAAAAACTAGGCATTTGCATAGTTATTTCTGGAAGTTAATGAAGGGACACATATTCTGTAGAGATATAGTCTTGTCATTATTTTCAGGGTTATACTAGTTCTTAGAGGTTTCCTAGGCTTTCTGATTTCCAAAATTCCACAGGTCCTTTTTTTGTTGAAGCACTTGAAGTTAAATAAAGTCAAAACTATAATTTCTTAAATATCTTGGGCAAGTCATTCACAAAATGTAAGTCTAAGTTTGAATTATGAACTGTGACTTCTGCTGTGGAAATATATGCAACTGCTTTTGGGTTCATATGTTGCTGAAATCGTACTGCTGGCAGATGGGCTTCGTATGGTTCCTGCAATTTAATTGCTAACATGGATCAGTTCGTATGGTTTTATGTGGGCTGGTGAATTAAGTTGAAGAGATAAGAAGGGGCTGGAAAGAGTGGGTGGTTCATTTGTAAGTTGACTACTCTATACTACGGGATATGATATCCAGATTTCCACTTCTTTGTAGTTTCCCCTTATTGTACAGAGTTCAACTCAACAAGGGAAATTCACTTCCTTTTACTGAATAATGCTAGTTTCAGTAGTACCGTTCATGTAATTTCATATATTAGATAGAATAGACTGCTCATCAACTAGTTGCTAATGTGATCCACCATCTTTCAAGAGTCACCTAATGAAGTAGTAACTCAATAAAGAGAACACTTCTTGAATGTTTCTATAGCATGCTATATGCCTACATGGCCACATCACTTCTCCTTTGCACCGTGTGAACTTGAACTTGGTGAGCGGGGGTTTCGTAGGAATGACATCTCGATGGAAGATGCGCATTCTATCCCTGTCTTAGATAATGCTTCTTGCATTGCCTTTAAGATGTTATCCTTTAATAAAAATTTGCCATTGTCTGGAATAATACAGGGATGTATCAAGCTGGCGATTTTACATCAATAGTCCAAAACTATATGAAATGTTCACAGTTGTTGAGTCCTAAAGGATGATTTGTGGAATCTGATCCCAAACGATTGGTTTTAAGGAAGATAAATACCAAAGCTCTTTTGTGTTTATTGCAAGATTAAAAATCCTTTAACAAGTAAAGAATTATGAACTTAGTTCAGAATATTTGCTGCCGTTGCTGAGAAAGAGAACAAAGTGTGGAAGTTGATTGGGTTTAGTATTCCAAAGAAAAGGGGAGCAGATGTCACCAACTGCAATTTCATTTTAGGAAACTTTGCAGAAAAAGCAAGAGTGATAAGAACTGTGAACTATTTCTTTTTCTGGATTATTGTGACCTATTTCTTTGTCATTCTTCATTGCTAACAAACTAATGTAGTTCCTGTTCTATGGTTTTTTTGATTTGTCGGTGGATGTTCAGTGTACCTTTTCTTCTTTCTATCTGCTGCCTTGCAGGAGTAGATTCTCTGGAAAAACTTTACTTCTGCTAATAGTTTCCTGCAATATCTTTTCAGTCACTCTCTCCATGATTAAACTGTTTATCACTTTGAGATTCTTCTTGTTTTCTACTTGAAGGATTTAATGCTGCTGTCGCGGGTTGTTTCTTTGCCGTGGAATCTGTGTTATGGCCATCACCTGCAGAGTCCTCCTTGTCCTTGACAAATACTACTTCAATGGTTATTCTCAGTTCTGTTATAGCTTCTGTAGTCTCAGAAATTGGTCTTGGCTCAGAACCTGCATTTGCAGTCCCAGCATATGATTTTCGTGCACCTACGGGTAATTTTGAACTTGTTTCCTTAAGTTTGCATCTTAAATACATTTGTACAACTTACAGCGACAACAACCAGTGTTGTTAAAAGCCATCTTTGCCGCTTAAAGAAATGAAGCAATGTGAAGCGAGGGGTGATTGCTTCATACGTGAAGCCATGCGTTCCAAAGAAATGTGTGCCTCAAACAATGACACATCCACTGTACCAAACAAGAAGAGGTCGACTCTTTGAATATCAACTTTGAGGACTTGGACTAATGTCTGCATTATTGTATATCATATGCTGAAATTTTTTTTTCAATTGCAATTTGATTCCCAAAGAACTAAATTCATATATGTCTGACATTTGTGTGTTCACTTCAAAGAAGTGTGCGCCTTACTTCTCGCTGCTTTATGCTTCAGGGACCTTGTCTCGCCTTTTTGTGCTTATTTGCTCTTTTGTAGAGAACCATATCTTTTTGTAAAGATGTTCTTTACTTTTTGGTATACTAATTGTATATAACTGGCTTTTTGCTTTTGCTTTATGAAATGAAATGTGTACCTGATAGAAAAATAAGGCACTCGTGATAGCAGCTTACACATTTCACAGATCTCTTTTACTTGGGATTTTTTTTTTCTTTCTTTTTCTGAAATTGTCTTTTACTTGGCAAATCTTCTATCCTTTCTATCATTAATTTGTTGATGCACAACTTATTTTGTTTATCATGGTCACAAGGTCATGAGTTTTTGTTCTTCTTGCACTGTTGTACAGGCAAGATATCTAAATGTCACCTTAGAATAGGTGGCAAGGGTTTTTCTCTACAGAAACTACGTCATCATAGTATCCTATATGCTATCTGTTGATGAAACTGTTATCTTTTGCAATGTAAGTAGCAGGCAAATGGCTTTGTCTGGATCATTCTTGTAACATTAGGTCTTGAGCCTAACTCACACCCATAAGCTAGCTCAAAGGGAGGAGGATTGCCCAAGTCTTATAAGGAGTCCACCCATCTCATTAACCACCAATGTGAGACATCTGGTACCATGTAAAATTAGGTCTAGGGCCTAACTCACACCCCAAAAGCTAGCTCAACGGGAGGAGGATCACCCAAGCCTTATAAGGAGTCCACCCATGTCATTAACCACCAATTTGGGACTTTTGTTATTCTTCAACAATTCTCTTGGTATTTGAAGCCTTGTCAGGTCTAAGCTTTAATTTGAAAACAAGTTTTTCCCCCTAATGAATGGGGATATAGGATATATTTTCGCTGGCATGTTTTACAGTGGGATCATTTCTAACCACTTTACGGAACTCCTTGGCAGGGAGCGGTTAATAATGCAGAGAACATGCTAGTAGCATGTAGGAGTCAGTATTTTTCTTTTGATGGTAAGATTACTCTCATTAACGATATTGTTGACAATCTCTTACATGCTGTAAAGAGGGTTTAAGAAGGGCTTTCATATATGGACGGTTTCAAGGAAATAACCTCCTTCCACTTGGTCAAATGGAGTAAAGTCTATACAATTTATGTAAATGCGGGGCTTGGGTATAAAGAAGTTGCAGATACAAAGAAAGACTGTCTTGTTTAAATAATAATTTGAATCCTACAATCAATGGCGCTCATGTCTATTGTATAGCCCTGGTGGCAAAACTATTTGGAAGTGAATAGTGAACTTATTGGAGGTATTGATATCTAACAGTCAGTTCTAAATTTATTGACAGGATCAAGCTGAGATTATGGCATGGTCTTGGTGGGTCATAATGCTCCAAAAATTGAGTTCCCTGATTCATACTGTTTTGCTCTCATTTGACGGCGTAGTTGCACAACAAATAACAAACTAGTTGGAACATATTCTTCTGAATGAATTTTGAGGATTGAGAGATAGAGAGGTCGATTCAGTTGAAAAAGAAGCTTAAAGGTTTTAATATCATTTTCCCTAATGAATTGGCCTGGATACCTAAGGTGCTGAGGAAGGCTAAGTTGCTCGGACTCGGGTGTGGGTGTCCAATACGGGTGTAGATCTAGAGGTCGGATCCTTCATGATCTAATTTTTAAGATTCGGGGATATGGATCCATGTATGGATACGGGTGCGGGGATTTGCCTAAAAATAATTACAATATCTAAAAATAGAGTGATAAAACCTAAATTATGAGAATATTACATGGAGAATTTGATGAGAATTTTGGAAGGAGATTAAAGGAAAAGGACTTATGTAGAAATTTCTATATAAATGGTATTCCATTTTCTTCAATTTCACCTTAGCTTTTGTATTGGTTGCAGAAATCATTAAACTATAGGGACTTTCCCCACCGATTTTGGTCAAAGCACTCGAAACTGGTTGACCAAATTGGACACAGATCCCACACCCACACCCACACCCACACTCACACCCATGTCTTGTCGACACAGGTGCGGCACTAAAAGTGAAGAGCCTGAGCAACTTAGGAGGAAGGTACACTTCTTCATGTAGCTAGCTACTAGAGGGGTGATTTTGTTGGCGGAGAATAAGAGGACTAACAAGGGTTGTCTGCTTGAGCTGGTGTTTCATTTGTAAGGAGGCTGGTGGGGATATGGACCATATTTTGTTATATTGCAAATTAGCCAGGAAGTTATGGAAGGACATTTTTAGATTATTCAGCTTTTCTTGAGTAATGGCGAGGTCCGTGATGGAGTTGATGTTCAACTGGAAAAGTGGAGCTAGGATAAGAAGGCACAAGACTTGGAATGTTCCTTTTTCTCTAATGTGTGCCATTTGGAAAGAGAGAAATAGGAGAGCTTTTGAAGGGGTGGAGATGAGCTTTGCTCATTTGAGGAGTAGTCTTTGATCCTTATTTTTGTTTGGTGCACCTGTGTAGTTCCTCCTGTGTGCATAGAAGATTGAATGTATTTTGGAGAAAACCACTTATGGTAGGTTCCTCCTCTTTTTGGTATGCCACTTGTAAATCGCCAAGTTGGCCTTGTTATTATCAATGAAACTTGTTACTTGATCAAAAAAATATAAAAGAAGAAGGATGAGAACTACTCTATTAAGCTCGGTACAAGCTGTTCTCTGCTTTCTTATCTCAGTATACATTTTAGTATGTCAACTTGTTTAGAAGAGTATAGAGGTTGTTTTTGTCTCTATATCAGAAGAAGCTTCTGAGCTGATATGACAGAAAATTCAACAGGGTGAATGGAAGACTTATGTCTCTTTGGTATGGAATACTTAATATATTCTAGAATTTGTGAACTAAAAGATAACCTAAAAGAAGATCTGAATGAAAACATGTGTTTCTCTTTTCTTTTTTTCCTTGTACAGTTTTACGTAAAAACTTTAATGACTCTTGTGATAGAATTTTCTTATCCAACCTAAAACTTTCAAGGCAATGGGTGGAGCAGCCAAGTTCATTTGAAACATTTTTGGAGAATGTGACAGGACCCGCGGACACTTTTGAAGAGTCCAAGCAACATAGCTTTTACGTAAAAACTTTAATAACCCTTGTGATAGAATTTGCTTATCCAACCTAAAACTTTCAAGGCAATGGGTGGAGCAGCCAAGTCCATTTGAAACCCACTGGAGACTTTACACAATCGATGAACGGCAACTGTAGCATTCTCCAACACCCTTTGACACGTGTAACCCAGTTCTAGGGTTCACAGGTGGATTCGATCTGATATTTTTGCCTTTTTTGTTGTTGTTTTGTTTGAAGTAGAAAAAGAGGAGGCTCAATCTAAGTTGCTCGGCTCTTCACTTTTGGTGCCGCACCCATGTCGACACGACGTGCGTGTGGGTGTGGGATCCGTGTCCGATTTGGTCAATCGGTTTCGGGTACTTTGACCAAAATCAATGGAGAAAATTTGGACGGTTTTTAACAATTTCTGTAATCAATACAAAAGCTAAGGTGAAACTGAAGAAAATGGAATACCTTTTATATAGAAATTTATATGTCACACCTTTTTCTTTAATTTCCTTCCAGGATTTTCTTCAAGTTCTCCATATAATATCTCATAATTTAGGTTTTATCACTCTATGTTTAAATATTTTCATTATTTTTAGGTGAACCCCTACACTTGTATCCATACATGGATCTATATTCCTGAATCTTAAAAATTAGATCTTGAAGGATCCGCACTCGTACCGGACACCCGCACCCGAGTCCAAGCAACTTAGGGCTCAATAACATTGGATCTGGCATAAAGGGATGTAGATTAGGCTCAATAGGCTAATGATTGGACTTACATGCTTCAACAATGTTAGTGGCGCAATGGGCTGAATTAAGAGAGAGAAAGCCGTTTATCATTACGATAGGTGTCAAGTGGAAGTGCAGTGATGTATGCAGCTGAGACAGCATAGAGCAGTTCCACAAGTTGATTTGATAAACAGAAGTCTAGAGCGATAAAAAATGAAGAGAGAGTAGTTTCGCTAATGGACTCACCAAAGTTTAGCTCTGATACTGTGTTAAAAATTTGAGTATCCAACCCAGAACCATTTACACCTTGGAAACCCTTACAAACTAATGCGGTAACTTTCTCTAACAAGCCTATCTTCTTATAAGTCAATGCTTATTTCTTGACTATGGCTTGTTCGACTTATTTAGCATTAAATCAAAGTGAAGTGATCTATGATGAAAGCCATAGGAAGCCTCTGATGAAGTAAATAACTAACATATATAAGAAATATTAGTTCTCCCATATAGCCAGAATGTTCCCAAAATACAGTAAATTGGTTTCAGGACTTAACATTAACATGTTCCTCTCTCACGTTGGGTGATTTGGAAGGTCAAACAAGGTATAAATTCTTTTTTTTCTTGATGTGGTTAATACTTCAGTCGAATATATTATTCTTTGTAATTACCCATCTAGAATCATTTATCTAATGAATTATCAGATCACTGGTGAACAAAGAGGAAATTATTTTGGCTACAGCATTACGATACCTTACTAGAGGGAGATGAGCATTTTTTTCCTTTTATTATTGTCCTTTTTCCAAATGTGTTTTGAACTCCTTTTTGGTACGTACAACTGTGTTAATTGTTCATCTCCATTTCAGAATTGCCACTTTATCTTCTGCTGGGCATTCTTTGCGGGTTAGTTTCAGTGGCATTATCAAGCTGTACATCATTTATGTTGCAAATAGTGGAAAATATTCAAACGACCAGCGGCATGCCAAAATCAGCTTTTCCTGTGCTGGGTGGTCTTCTGGTTGGGCTGGTAGCTTTAGCATATCCTGAAATCCTCTACTGGGGTTTTGAGAATGTTGATATTTTGCTAGAATCTCGTCCACTAGTGAAAGGCCTCTCTGCTGATCTGTTGCTCCAGCTTGTAGCTGTCAAAATAGTAACAACTTCATTATGCCGAGCCTCTGGATTGGTTGGAGGCTACTATGCTCCGTCTCTATTTATTGGTGCGGCTACTGGGACTGCATATGGGAAAATTGTTAGCTACATTATCTCTCATGCTGATCCAATCTTTCATCTTTCCATCCTGGAAGTTGCATCGCCACAAGCATATGGTCTGGTATGAATTTGCCTTTTGCTCGAAGTAGTGCTACATGTCTGGATAAGTGAGTGTTTATTATTGAAATTAATAAGAGTGAATCAAACACCCAAATCTACTTATTTCCCCTCTTCTATCTTTTCTTACGATATTCAAGGTCACTTTATCTCCACCTTGCATCGCCATTTCAAACATATTTCAGACCTCTCACGGGTTATTGGAAACTGGCCTGAATTTCCCTTACCGGAACTGTCTCATATTTCACCGATTGGCCCCCAACCTGCGCGCCGCACTCCTTATCATTACATCCACACCCTATTCTTTCATACCCACCTAGTTGATTGTCATTTAACTCAGGTGGTTCATCCCCCGTAGTTTCCATGATATGATCTTGCTATAGATTCATGATTCAAGAGGATGCTTAAAAGCTACTTGACCATATGAGTCTTTTGATATGACCTATTGTTAAGTTGAAACATCCAATTTGGAACAAGATTCAATGGGTTCATCTCCAATCAGGAAAGCATCTAAAATCTGTTGCCCTTGAATTAATACATCGAATCTGAATTAGAGCACTACGGCAAAAAAATTTCTAATGTTACCAATTAGAGTAATTGATTTAAACTGCCTTCTTATCAGAATAATGTATGAAGAGTTTAAGTTCTACCAAAGATGGCAGAACCTGAGTCACTTCACCATAATATCTTTTTCAAAATAGTACTCCAGCATCCATAGAAGAATGCCGTCATAAAGCCATTTGAACCTAGTGGTTTATCATTTGATTCCACAAGATTTAAGTACATAGAAGATTTAAGTACATAGGAACTAGATGGTTTTAAGTTGTGTTAAGGTTAGGTTGTTTTATCTTTCTCATCTCTTAGATGGTCAAATTGGAAATTTCTTGACTCCATCACTTATAAAATAAACATGATAGTAATAATAGTTCGGAATCATCTGTATAGGAGAGCTGTAGAGGTGAGGTTGTTTAGAAAGGTTTATGGTATGTGTTTGAGGTGAGCTCAATATGATATGCTACCTACATGAGCATGCTAAACACCCATCAATGTTCATCTATCGTGTTATTCTTTTTCATGTTCTGGTTGGAAGATCATTTACATACTCACGTCAGTCTTATCCTACTATTAGACCACACTGTGTATAGGTCAAATATTACTTTATATAGCTATATATTGCGTTTAGAAAATTGTAAGATGCCCAGGTTTGATTCCCCCTATCAGCATTTTGCTATAAAACTTTGCGGGCCTAACTTTTTCTTTAAATTCTGGGCCTAAGCCTAACTATTTTTCTATAACAAATATGGACACAAAACAGTCATATTTTAAATTTTTCTAAAGAAAGTCATGTTAAACTAAAAATTGTTATAAAATAAGATATTTGTGATGTCCAGTCCTTTTTTGTCTTGTTTATGTTTAGTTTTAAATTATACAATTTTAATCTGTTACAAGAGTTTTTATAATTTAGTTAAATGTTGCATAGTTTGATTTAAATATTTTTGGGGCACCCAATCATCGAACAAAATTTTATTTACTTATCCAAAGTTTCAACACCCTTCATAAAATTCCTACCTACGCCACCGTAAATGAGCCAATCTTCAAGGAATGGTTTAGCAATGGTGGAAGAGCTTTTGGTTAAAGATTTAGAGGCCAAAGAAAGATTAAAAGTTTTAGAGAAGTGTCAGAAGAAGTTGTCTAGATGGGAAGCGCAGTATTTGTCTCTCGGAGGCAGTCTCTCCTTGATTAATGCAGTTCTTGATGCTCTTCTAACATACATGTTATCTCTATTCCCCATTCTCTTAGGTATAGTTCAAAGTTTGGAAAACTGAGAAGGTCCTTCTTTTGGCAAGGTAACAAGGTAAAAAGATGTTTTCATTTTGTTAAATGGAAAGTCTTGATAACTAGTAAAAACAAGGTGGTCTTGGCATCAAAAAACTTGAAAAATCAAAGTAAGCCTTAAAACTGAAGTGGTTGTGGAGGTATACTCAGGAATCACAGTCATTATGGGGAAAGGTGATCAAATCAAAGTATGGGAGATGGATTTTTGGGCTGCAAGAGGTCCACAACCCCTGTGGTGTAACTATTTGGAGATCTATTAAAACATGGTGGCCTTTTCCAAAGAACCAATCTGTCATCTCCCAGTTAATAGTGGTAACTTTTTAAAGATCCAATCTGTCATCACCCAGTTTTATAGTGGGGTAACAAAACAATTTTCTGGAAGGATGGATGGTTAGGCAATAGACATCTGGAGGAGATATACCTAGCATGTTTTTTTGGCCCCACATCAAAAAAATTGTGGTTGAAATGTGGTCATTGGGAGTTGTTTAGGAGAATGCTGAATGAGTGGAAATTTCTAGGTATATTTGATCTCTATAAACTTCTTGAATCATTCCAAGGGCTGAAGGATGGGATAGACTACTTGTGGTGGACTAGGCATAATTAAGGGGTACTACAAACTTAGTGCAGGATATAAGATCATGAACATGACTGAGCCACAGAACTCTATTTGGCCATCGAAGCAATCTGGAAAGCTAAGATACCTCATAATGTGGCATGCTTTACATAGTTGCTAGCAAAGGAGGCTGTACTGACACATGGAAACTTGAGAAAGAGAGATATTATAAGAGTTACACACTGTTGCTTATGTGAGGATGCAGCTGAGATATTTGGACATATGTTTTTACATTGCAGAATCACTGACCAGCTATGGAAGATTTTCATCAATCTTAGAGGCATACAGTGGACAATGCCTAGCAAGATTATTGGCACTCTTTCTAGCTGGGAGGAGGCTGGGCTTGGGGCAAGAAACTGAATCTACTAGATGATCATTCCAGCTTGCATATGGTGGACTATCTGGAAAGAAAGGAATTCCAGATGTTCAGAGGATAGAAGTAGCACCTTACAGAAGATCAAATCAGACTGTGTTTTGCTATTTTGTTTTTAGTGTACAAAGAGCTTCCCTGTAGATGCAAGAAGATTTTGACTCTTGTTAGGATTTTTTTCTTAGCCTCTTTGTATTCATACTTTCTTTTGGAAATGGGGTTTCCAGTACTACCTTAGCGGTGATCTATAATACAAAGTTGTTACCTATTCAGAAAAAAAAAAACTTGAGTTGCTATAAGAACCCATAAACTTTAATCTTGGATCCTCCTATATTTATACTGTGTACTATTTAAAATGTAGAGGCAATAGAAGCCCAGTCAATCTGACTAGGTGATGTAAATGGTATCTTCTTCCTCCTTCTACCTCTAAACATGTACGTTATCAAATTTAGGAGAATAAAAACTTAAGCAGCTACCTACCTAAAGAGGTGTATGGGCACTTAAGAGATAATAAATTTTACCTGTCATATTTGCCACATGTCAAGTATGTGCTGTTGTATCCCTATAATGATCTGTTTTGTGGATCTAGGCTGAATCAAGATTCAATCACTTTTGGTTGAAAGATGCTGCTAGAGTTCCTTAGTTTACATCATTGTGATTCTTATTCCATAAGTTCTTCCCCTCATATCTATTTCTCAGAATATCACTTACCTTGAGTTGGTCAAAGCATAACCAAACCATGGGCAGATCAGTGTTTTCGTGTGTTTTGTGGATGTTTCTTACCTTTATCCTCTTGTGCTTATGTAGCATCTGTCTTGGTTAATCTTTTCTGTCATCTATAGTGTATTTCTTTGTTCCAACAAGAATTATACTATCATCCTTATTGTTTGACCTCAATTTTGGGTTCTTGTTAATTTTGGAAGACATTGTTTAACAGGTTGGCATGGCTGCTACTCTTGCTGGTGTCTGTCAGGTGCCTCTCACTGCAGTTTTGCTTCTCTTTGAATTGACACAGGATTATCGGATAGTTCTGCCCCTCTTAGGAGCTGTGGGGTTGTCATCATGGGTTACATCTGGACAGACAAGGAAAGGGGTAGTAAAGGATAGGAAGAAACTACAAGATGCAAGAGTCCAGATGATGCAGTGGCAGGGAACTTCTTCCTCCAACATTGGACTTCCTAGCTTAACTTATTCTTCAGGTGCAGAACCTTCACAAAAAGAGAGTAACCTCTGCGAACTTGAGAGTTCACTGTGTCTTTATGAATCTGATGATGAAGAAAATGATTTTCCAAAGGAAGTTCTTGTTGCACAGGCAATGAGAACCCGATATGTGACAGTCCTAATGAGCACCTTGCTAATGGAAACCATATCTCTCATGCTAGCTGAGAAACAATCTTATGCTATGATTGTTGATGAAAATAATTTTCTCATTGGCTTGCTGACACTTAATGATATCCAGAATTACGGCAAGTTGCCGAGAGCAGAGGGAAAATGCCAGGAGGTAGTTTCTTTGCACATTTCAATATCTTAACTAATTTAAACAAATGAGGAAAACAGGGTTGGCTGGATATTTCTTATGTTGGATTTTTAGGATTAAACATATTGCTTCTAGTTTAGTAGGTTGTTTTCCGATGTGAGTTTTGACTTGGCAGAATCTTAAGATGAAATGGAAGGTTGTATTGTCAAATGTTAAATAAAGGAATATGTGAATTTCAAAATTTATTTTGGATTTTTGGAGGCAACAGTTCTGAATCTTATAGGATGGAGGAGAGAATTATCACAAGAAGAAATTCATTTATGTATAGTTGATATATACATTGGTTATCTAAATTTGCATTACTCAAGCAACCAACCAAAGGAAAGTAGACATCCAACTTGAGTCAGAGGGAGAATATGCAATGAGTTAATCTCTATATTTCATTGAAGCTCCATTGACCAAGAAACTTGAACTTTTTTATTGCCTGCTTCATTCAATTGATGCATTTCTGGAGTGCCAGCAGAAACTGACCTGGCAGTGAAAATAAAATTATTGGCCCCTCCCTTAATTAGTTTCCATAGATCACCTCCTTGTTAACAATCTTCCACCTGGTAGAACTACTGCTAGTCATCCAAATTCTTGCCCCGAACTATGAATAAAAATATAATAGTTCCCCAAAATGACTCTTTGGGCATTGGACTAGTTTCAACAACTTTTATAGTTTTTTTAATTATTTAGTACACCTCTATATTCTGTTCTTACTTTTGCCACTTTTAGTCTTGATTTTGTTCACAAGAGAGATGATGGTATAGCAAAGCGAAAAGAGTATAATGCAGGGGAGATGTTGTTGAAGAGTCCCACATCAGGCTCTTATGAGATGGAGGATCTCTTTATATGGCTGGACAGTCCTCACATCTTTAGCTAGCTTTTGTAGCTAAGTTAAGCCCAATGTCCATTTCTTGAACATGGTGCAAAAGCTACCATGAGAAACATCCAGGATGGAAAAGTCAATTGCCGTGCCTCCTTCCCGGTGACTTTCAGATCTGATTGTTCCACCTTTCTTTTCAGCCAGCATTTTTCCAGAATCAACACCACTAAAGGTCACTTCCAGCAACCAAAGTCCAAACCAAAGTCAATGTCACCGGCAGTAGGGCCCTCACGTGCGACTAAAGTTAAGGTTCCTGTGCGCGTCTGTCAAACGGGCAATCTTGTTCAAGGAGTTCAACCAGATTCCGACTGCTGTGGTGTTCATCGCAAGATTCCGACCTGAGTACCTCATTTTCATCCACTTCCGACGCTGCCAGCAGCTTTTCCGGATAGCTTTACCAATTCTGGCAACTAGGTTTTCTGAAAAGTCTCACCTCAAGCTGCTGCATACTCGCATTCTTTGTTTGCATTGCTGCTGTGTACTCAATTGAGCTTCTCTTTTGCACTTTTTGGAGACCTCTGAGTTATATTTTGCGATTATTTTCTTAGAACTCTTTTCCATCCAACCATGTCTCTCGGATTTTGAGTTGAGAATAAGTCCTATAATTACTTGAGAACCCTTAGTAGGAAGTTCAAACTATTTAGCTTGCGCTTCCTCAATTGAGTTATGTGCAAAGGTCAAGGTGTTCAAGATACTTAACCAAAAATCTAGTGAATTAGATGATCAATTGTAGTCGCTTGTAGCGATATATTAATTCCAAGTTGATGCCATTATTTAATCCATTTCACACATGTAAATACAGTTTGGGCAAAGGTCCGTGCCTTATATACTAATGACATATCTTGTTTTTATGATGTGGTATCTCAAATGGATAACTTAAAGATATAGAAATTGGATATGTCTATTTACTTGGGGTTGATATCAGAGCAAAACCCATCCCAATTCTTGTTATCCGATGTTGGGCCCACATATATTAAAAAAATTCCCCACGCTTTGTATGTCTAACCTTAAGCATGAGTAGGGTGTCGAAGAGAGTCTCACATTAGGTTCTCACAAGATGGTGGTCTCTTTATATGCCTTCTTTTAAAAAAAATGGTCTCATTTTATGTCTTTGTTAATCGTCACTTTATGATTAGCTTTTGGAGTTGAGTTAGATTCAATGTCCATTTCTTTAACAAATCTGAACAATAATAAACTGGATATAAACTTTATGGAGAGGAGTGATAGTGCATAAATATTGAGAGATGGAAGGGGATAGAGAACAAATGTGATCACGATGCACTTTGGGTGTGGTATATGGAGGAACATCATGAACGAGTGGGATGCCTTTAATGATAACATTTGTTTCAAAGTTGAGGAAGGGAGTAAGGTTAGTTTTGGTGGAGTGGTGGCAAACGTGGTGTGGAAGTTTGATGCTTAGGGATGAATTCCTGGTATTGTGTAGAGTCTCTTGACTTGTCTATTCAACAAATTAAGGGGATCATAGAAATGGGACCTTATGGGATTTGAGGCTTAGGAGGACCTCCCGAGATTGGGGGGTGATAATGTTTCAGAGACTGCTAGGTTTACTTTAAAAGCAATGCAAGACTGTCAGTAGACCCAAACTATGAGTTGAAAGTTGGAGAATAACAAAGTGTTCTCAGTTAAGTCCTATTGGAAGTTTTTGGTTAGGGCAGAGGATAGTTTTGCCATATGTCTCGGCTTGGATACCAAATGTGCGAGGAAAATGTGATTCTTCACGTGGTTAGCTACTAAAGAAGTGATTTTGATGGCAGAGAATCTTAGGAAAAGAAAGGTTGTTTGCATGGGCTGCTGTTTCCTTTGTAACGAATTGGGTGAGGTCGTGGACCATATTTTGTTACATTGCAGTATAGCTACAACGTTATGGGAGGATATCTTTAGATGGTTTAGAGTTCTTGGGTTATGCCAAGAACCATTAAGGGGTTGATGCTCAGCTAGAAGAGTGGAGCTAGGAGAAGAAGGTACAAGACTTGGAATGTCTCCACTTGCTTTGATGTAGGTCATTTGGATAGAAAGAAATAGGAGAGCTTTTGAAGGGGTGCAAATGAGCTTTGCTCAATTGAGGAGTAATCACTGATCCCTTATTTTCTTTTGAAGCAACTATGTAATTCCTGTTTGTATAGAGGATTGGGTGTCTTTTGGAGAGAACCATCTTTTGTAGGTTTCTCCTCTTTTTGGTATATCGCTTGTATAGGCCAAGTTGTCCTTGTTATTATCAATGGAACTTTTTACCTGATCAAAAAAAAAAAGACGGAGTAAGAGTACTTCTGCAAGTGGTAGGAAGATGGTGAAGTATGGTGGTAGATAAATATCACAACAATGCACGGGAAATAGACCATTTTATGATTTTACTGAACCATATTAGATTAATGGACATCAAACTATGTTATTTTAAAAAAAAAATCTAAAATTGGGATGCTAGACAACAGGATAGATTTGAATCACACTATTTATTCACGTGGATCTTTGATTGTATCATTAAATTAAAAATTTGCTATTTTATCCTCAAGTATAACAAATACATTTCTTTTAAATATATGGTGCAGGAACTTGTAGTAGCTGAAGTTTGCTCTTCAAATGGCAATAAGTGCGGGGTATCTTGCACAGTGACTCCAAATACAGATCTCCTTTCTGCTCTAACTCTTATGGAGAAACATGGTTTA
Organism: Solanum clarkiae; assembly: GCA_011800125.2. Taxonomy (NCBI): domain Eukaryota; kingdom Viridiplantae; phylum Streptophyta; class Magnoliopsida; order Solanales; family Solanaceae; genus Solanum; species Solanum clarkiae. Next base: position 39,569,748 of record JAABOM020000001.1, read on the forward strand.
AGTCAGCTACCTGTTATACTAAGACATGTGGAGGATGAAGGCATACATCCTGTGGGCATTTTGGACAGAGAATGCATAAGTGTAGCTTGCAGGTTTTTGATATTCAACTTTGCCTCAACTTTAATGCTTTCTGGAACCATTGATGATAAATATGCAAGAAACTTGTGCAGAATTCACACTTTACCGTTGATGATAAAATATGCAAGAAACTTCTGCCGAAGTCACACTTTATCATTGAATAAAATTTGCAAGAACTTGTGCAGAAGTCACACTTTACAATTGATTACCACATAAGTTATTATTAAGATGTCAAAAGCATTCAACAAAGTTTATTTCTTATACACTAGTCCAAGAAGTGAACATACTCTAAACACACTTTGACTGGACACTAAGAAGAGAACTACTAAAGTAGGGTTAAGAAATTGGTTAAACAGGGAAGTCACCATACTTGAAAGAGTGAGGTGAATTTGAATTCTTAAAACTTCTGAAAGTCATAAAAAACTTGTTATATTCTAAGCATGTGAAGAATTTTGTCCATCCAAAGTAGAAAATAACTTCACTTGTGCAATGAATTCTCTACACATTCTCACAGTATTCTCTATTCGTCACTAGCACCACATGTGCAAGAGTTCTATACGACAAACCTATGTCACATAAAAGTCCATACAGATTTGGAAGTAAGGGAGTACACAAGGAAAGTTTTATCATTGGGATGAGAGTATAACCAAGTATCACAGACCCAGTTCATTTAATCTATATTGACTGGTCATCAGGTAGTAAAGGGCAGAAAGGTTCGATGGGTTATTGTGGACTAATGGTGGATAATCAAATTAAGGATACAATTACATGAACAAGCAAATGAAAGTTGCTAGGACTTATTTGTTGTCTGTTAATATAGATGTATAGCTTTTGTGAAAGCATCTTGTTTCTTGGAAAAGAATGAAGTTAATAAAAATTTGCATTCTTGGAGTTGTTTCGAAGAAGTAATGAATTCATTGATAAGTTGGGGAAAAATACAAGTGGTATACAAAAAACTGGCAGAACCTACAAAAGAACAAAATTCTCCACTAGTAACATCTTATCGTCAATACTCACTGCAATAGACAGTTACTTCATTCTTGTAACTTAGGAAGCACTATATTACTCTTATTCAACTTATAACAACTCCCCTTTGAAAGGATGTGTTCCGCATAATATTTGAAGCATCTAGGTTACTGCTTTGCTATCCGTTGTCATGTTTCTCCCCGCCACCTTTTTCATCATTTTATTACTGCTTTGATTTGCTTGAGCTGAGGGTATTTCGGAAACAACCTCTCTACCTCTGAGAGGTAGTGGTAAGGACTGCATACACTCTACTCTCCTCAGGTACCATTTTGTGGGATTTCACCGGGTATGTTATTGTATCTTGCTGTACAACTGTTCTTAATCACCATCTTTGCAATTGACATGTATTTATTTTTAACCGTCCCAATATGTTGCCAGTATTTGATTGTATATGGGGAAGAAGAAAGAACAACTTTGACACAATAGATTGAATGTCTATAAAATACTAAAATTACCATAGTATAAAGTCGTGTCAATTCCCAGCTTAGTATTACATTAAGGTGTCAGTAGTTCTTTTCTTCTTGTTGTTGTTGTTGTTGTGTGTGTGTGTATTGGGGGGGGGGGTTGGAGTTGTTAGCATTCTGCTCAGATTTTCCATTTAGGTTTTCAATTAATGCGGGGTGAGGCAGAGGATGGAGTGTTACTTCAATTCATGCTAAAAACTTTAGTTTGTTTGTTAGAGAAACCAAGGACAAGGCTTGATTAGAACTTAATCACCAGCAAACCTTAGTGACCCTTGAAATAGACCGTGAAACCTTAAGTAAACATCATTAACAATAAACTGATGACTTTTTAGGAAGTTGTATTTCGTTCTGTTTGTTAGAAAGAAAAGGAAAGACCAAAAGGAACTTAATACAATTACTTCTGTTAGAATAGGAAAAGGTAAATATAATCCTAATTAGAATAGGAATAGGAATAACAATAGTATATCGAATCCTACTTGGAAAAGGATTGTATTATAGTATCCTAGTTGGAAAAGGAATCTAATATCGTATCTATAAATAGGGTCTCA
>JAABOM020000001.1:39571963-39583440 GCA_011800125.2 Solanum clarkiae
CTATACTCCTACTCAGAATAGGATTAGAAATAGTAATAGTATATGAAATCCTACTTGGAAAAGGATTGTATTATAGTATCCTAGTTGGAAAAGGAATCTAATATAGTATCTATAAATAGGGTCTCAATGTAATAATGTCGACAACAATTTAATAATAGTTTTCTCCAATATTTCTCACTTGGTATCAGAGCTTCCTACGGTCTTGGTAGAAAATCAAAGAGCTTCCCTTGCCGGCGGGCGGCAATGACCTATATATGCTGCCCGTCTGGCCAGTGATATGTTAGCAAAAAAAAAGATTAGGTCACTGTGCGTCAATTTTCGGTGACTTTCAAGGGTTGTTTTGTGTCAAGCCCATATCGGTCAGTATTTGTGTAGCACTGTGCCATCATTCCGGTGACTACTTTTTTATATCTAATTTGTGTAGCACTGTGCCATCTTTCCGGTGATTACTTTCTCATATTCGATTTGTGTAGCACCGTGCATCTCTCTGGACTACTTCTCATATTCAATTTGTGTAGTACCATGAATTTTCTGAAATACTTTCTCATATCTGAGTTGCATAGCACTATGTTTTTTTTGGTGACTCAGATTTAATCTGCGTAGTTCCATTCGTCTTTTCGGTGACTCCTTCCGACCCTACCCATACAATTTCTCTTTTGTAGTAGGGTCATGCCGTCAATATGATCCTACCTATATGATTTCTATTTTCCAGTAGGGTCATGCCATCATTCTGACCCTACCTATATAATTCTCTTCTCAGTAAGGTCGTGTCATCATTCCGAACCTACTCATATAATTTTATTTCTCAATTTGTGACCACTTTCATCCATCAACATTAATAATTTGGTGCATAAGCAAGGTTTCAAGCAATTCTAAAGTGACTTTCTTAGAGTAATTTCGAGATGACCCATATTGTCTTTCTCCACCGACCTTTTGATCAGTTGAGCATTAAGAATGCTTTTCTCCATGATCATCTCGAGGAAGAAATCTATATGGAGCAACCATCTGATTTTGTTGCTCACGGGGAGTTTGGTAGCCTTGTATGTCATTTGTTGTAAGTCCCTTTGTGGTATGAATCAGTCTTCTGAGCTTGGTTTGGGAAGTTCAACACTGTAATTGAAGAACTTATTACATTGTGTTTTATGGACATTGTGCATCAAATCCAGTATTTTATGAGAAGACTAAGCACACTGAGATTGATTGTCGATAGTGATCAACTTGTAGATATCTCACCAAGCTCTTCATCGATCCTCGTATTAATTACATTTGTAACTAGTTAGGTACATATGACGTGTATGCACTCGCTTGAGGGGGAGTGTTAGAATAGGAAAAGGTAAATATAATCCTAATTAGAATAAGAATAACAATAGTATATCGAATCTTACTTGGAAAAGGATTGTATTATAGTATCCTAGTTGGAAAAGGAATCTAATATAGTATCTATAAATAGGGTGTCAATGTAATAATGTAGACAACAATTCAATAATATTTTTCTCCAATATTTCTCACAACTTCTATGTTTCATTCTCTCTCTCTCTCTCTCTCTCTCTCTCTCAACATGATATCAGAGCCAATAAGAGTTTGGTAAGCCCTAATTAGTCTTTTCCGCTTGTCTAGTTATTTTTTCTCTTTTTGTGATTGCTGTCTTTTTACTATTCCATAACTTTCTGTGACTGTTCTGGAGGACACTACATTATCCTAATCATTTTGCAGCAGTCCACTATTATCACCCATGTTCCACATCTTTTTTTTAAATCTCAGCCTTCTCCTTTCTGTTTTGCCTTTCAAAATTTTCTGTCTAGTTCAATACCGGTTACTAGTCCGTCCAATTGTAACTTGCTCTCTATTTTTGCTCGATTTGTTCTATTAACTCTATACTTGACTACCAAATCATCAAAGGTATGCGATATAATCAAGCAGATTTCATTAGTATGTTAGTTTCTGAGGCTCCATTCTATATTGAAGGTCTATAATCTGGTCGAGCAAATTCTCAACAAATAGAGCAAGCAAAGATACGGCCCTATCCCGACCCGAATCTGAGAGTACGTCTTACTTTATCTCGGGCACATGACTCATATGAAGAAGGATGCATTCTTTCAAATCAATAAATTTAGGCACACTAATCAGCTTCTCTCAAGCCTGGTGCAGTTTCTTTACTTTCTGAAGGCTTTATCTGAGAGTAACTCATCAACAAGAATGTGAACTTTACTGTTTCAACCATCTAGATTATGAGAGGTAGTCGAATGGATCTAAGAAGCACATGAATTTGAATAAGTTTCTTATGGCACAACTCTATTGCATGATCTAGAGTATGAAAGAATGAGAAACATCTCCTAAATGCCCTGTAGCCTCTTAATTATAAGTGTGGCGCAGAACACACCCATAAGCAAGACTCCACTAGACGCGGCTTCATAGACACCCTAGGACACTTGAACTCTGTGCTCTGATACCAAGTTTGTCACATCTCGAGCCTTCACCCTGAATGCGGCCGGTACTCGAAAACTATTGTTGGTCCCCAAGTAAACCTTTGGCTTGGCTAACTCACTCAACTGAAGACTTAACATGCATACAGAAACTTTATAAGGTGAACCTTTAAATCATTTAATAGAAGTCAAAGAATCTCATACTATATATAAAATTCCAAAAATATCTTTTGATACAAATCGTAATAAATGCTTTAAATACTCAAATGAATAGACTGGGTTGACTCACTAACTCTGTCCATGAAGCCTCTACTATACTAAAGATAGGTGTCGTAACAATACCCACGGCTACCTGACTATAAAATAAATAAATCAAACTAACTGACAGGAGCCCTCTGAGAACGAGAAGGTCTCACCAACTGCCACTGAAAAGTTGTCTCACTGAATGCCTGCTATCATGGGTGCTTGAATCTGCATCATAAAATGATGCAACATCAAAGAGCGTCAGTACGTGGAATGTATGGTATGTAAAACGGCCAAAATAGAAACTCAGAATGGGATGCTTAACTAACTCTATGACATCATCAATGCAATATAAATAAACATCTTATTTAATGCATTATAAATGCAACTCAGTTTGTATCTGAAAATGATATATACTTTAGCTTGGGGAGTTTCTCTAACGGACAACCATCACTATGAGCCTCGTGATGATACAACGTCTAGCCCACGTTACTAGAGTCATCCCATAACTTGCCATAAGGGACGAAGTGTTGGGGATCCATATAAACTGGGTCATCTCAGTGGCATATGAGGAGTTGTACACTTGGTACAGTCCTATCCTACGCTGGCTACATAGTTTATAAGTTCAAGTTATTATTACTCTCACTTGTATCGGTGCTCAATACTACTCCCAAAATAATTTTATAATGCTCATAACTTTAAGAGTAAAATTACTCAAAATACTTTTTTTGGGACTTAGCCCAACTTTAGTTTTTCTCAACTTGTCTCTTTTCTTTGACTGAAAGATGTATCAATGCAATGTCTCAAAAACATAATTTTATGACTCAGCTATCTTGTAAATACAGATGCTTTAAATACTTCTTGAACTCAGTTCAATATTGTGGACACAATAGCTTTTCATGAAATATATAAGGTTTATACAAATGCAATAATAATTATGTAATTTTGACTTAATAATTTAATTCAATAGTGAAATCAACATAGACCATGATTTTCATCAAGAAAAATACATAAACAAGTATCTCAATAAAATTAACTAGCAATGGAAAAACTTGATCTTGGATGGAAATTAGTAGTTAAAGATACTAAAACAAATGTAGAATAACTTTTGAAGGGCCTTACATACCTGGAAGAACTAGATTCTTGAAAAAGTTTGAAGAACTCACTAGCTTCTCTTGAAACCCTAGCTTTTCTTCTCTTGAAAACTTGTTCTAAGTCTGGAGAATGTTTTTGAGCATGATGTTGAAGAATAACGTTTAGGGGTTTAATTAGGTGAAAACTGTCATGTTTAGGCTTAGAAAGGGTGAGAAAGGACAAAAATACCCCTTCTTAAAAATATTGTCTAAGTCATCTACGGGACTATCTACGGTTCGTAGAAACTTATACGGACCATAGAATCCATTCGTAAAAATTAGGATGGATTTCAGAGTCCTTAAACTCATTCTGCGGACACAAACAACGACTCGTAGAAGCTTTTACAACCCGTAATTGGGTCCATTGAGTTTGGGACTCAAACATGGACTTGCAGAAGTCATTCTATGAGCTGACAGTACGGGTCGTAGTTCAACCACGACCGTAAGTCATGTTCGTAGGATCAACTTTGCCTGTAATAAAACGGTCATAACTTCTTGTTCCAAACTCTAAATGAGGCGAAATTGGTGGCGTTGGAAAGATAATTCAATGATCTTTAATTTAATATATTATGAGTCACCTAATTCTTTGTGTGCTGGGAGTTATGGTCATTTAAAGTTGACCCTTGCATAATCTAATGCGGAAACTTAATCAATAGGAAAGTCTTGAACTTGACTAAGTACTAGAAGTTTCTTATGAACCTAATTCACTTCTAATACACTTCACCTAAGTTGCTTAGACTCTCCAAAAATGTTGCCGCACCCGTGTCGGATCCTTCAAAAATACACTATTTCTGGAGGATCCATCATGCATCCACCGACATTTTTGAAGAGTCCGAGCAACATAGCACTTCACACATATAGGAATGAGCCTTAAAATATAGGAACATGTAAGGTATCGCTAGGCTCAATCTTATATACCTACAACAAAAAAAATCGGATCCTATGAATAGAGTTGTGGGGTATTACAAAAATGGCTGCTGGAAAGTGGTCAGAACTGACCACACACGACGATGTATGGTCAGATATCCTCGGGAAAGTCACACCTCTGATCAGCGTGTGTGTGCGCGTCGATCCCATGCGAAGGGTTTGTTTAAGTAGCAAAAGAAAAATTGGGATAGGATTCTATCCCGGTGGTATTTTCTGGTGGGTCTGACTAGGCTTTTGTCGCTGGAAAGTGAGGGACCCAGTGGTGGTGTTGATTCTCACACAACATTGACAGAAAAAGATACTGACACAAATCAGCCTTGACAGCTGCTGGAAATTGACGCACGGTGACCTATCGAAAGTTTCTCACCAATGTTCTAATACCATGTGAGAAATATGGAGATAAATATTATTGAATTGTGTGCCTAAATTATTACACAGATATCCTATTTATAGACACTACAGTGTAATCCTTTACCAAGTAGGATACTACGTACTATTCCTATTCCAATTCTAAGTAGGATTGTTTATTTCTGTTCCTATTCTAGTATTTTTCAAGTAAAATTCTTTACCAAGTGCCTGAAATTCTGTCAGTTTGCTCTCTCCGTCGGCTTGTCTGTGATGCTTAAATCTGCCACCTCAGCAAGAGGAACAAAGACACACTTTGATTTGCTATCTCATCTATGTAATCCCACAAGTGGGGTCTGGATAGAATGTATGTAAACTTTATATGTTAAGACCTTCCATTGAAATAATGAAGAACAAATGAGAAAACCCTTGTTGCAAACCCCTTTTTGCAAGGAGAAAAGCCTTCAGGAGAGCCATTAATGAGAATGGAAAACCTGATAGTGCTAAAACAAAAGGAGATTGATTTAGACCCGTTCCTCCCAAAAGTCGTATCCCGTGGAACTTCCATGAGAAAAACCCAGTTAGCATGGTCTTATCCTTTTCCAATATCCAGTTTACATAAAATTCTTGGTGTTTGTCCCCCACTCTAGTATCCACACATTCTTTGGCAACCAAAGTTTGCCTTCGTTATCTGTTTTCCTTTAATATATGTCATATGGTGCTTGTCAACTAGCTTGTCCACCACCTTTTTGAGTCTCTCAGTCAATAGCTCGGAGATAATCTTGTATACACACCCTATCAGACTTATAGGTCTAAAGTCTCAACTCCTTGGCAGCATTAATTTTAGGAATCAACATCACATATGTTGTATTTAGACTTCTTTCCAAAGTATTCCGGGTGTGAGGTCTACTGTCTTCATAATGTGGTCTTTCAGAACTCCAAACATGAGTGAAGGAAACCTGCTGAATACCTGTTGCTTTGTTAATTGCACATAGTTTAATAGTTTCCAGTATAGTTTAATAGTATCCAGTACATCTTGATCCTTAAAGCTCCTTTGCTATCATGCCGCCGCCACCGCCTCCTATATAATTCTAGGACAGTTCATGCAGTTAAACCACGGCTCCAAGCTTCTGATTCAGCATACTAGTTCTGATAAAAAGAAAGGATTTCTTTCTCCTAATATTCATAGGGTCAGTTTCTAATTCTTCATTCATCTCCAGGTTGTCAATGACATTGGACCTTTATTGAGCATTAGCCATCCCCCGGAAGAACTGTGTTTTTGTCTCCAGCCAAAACACTCTGGATCTCTGCCTCCAAGTTCTCTCCTCATATTTTGCAATTTTCTCAAACTACACCAAATTAACCTTAAGAAGTAGCACATCATGACTAGGGCGTCTTTGTTCCTATACGTTATCTGTGTAAGTTGGCTTAGTACTCCTGTAGGCTTCCATAATTGGCTGTATTCCGTTCCTTCAATTTAGCTTTCAAAGAGTCCCACCAGCCTGTCACTCTCTGTGTAAGACCCTCTACCTCATGACTCTGCATTTTCCTAATCCCCACACTGTAGCAATACCAGAGTATGGTCATAAGTCATTCATGGAAGCAGAAACTGCTTAGTGTTTCTGAAATGACCATCCCACTCAGTCAAAAAATCTTTCCCAGATTGTTGTCTTTGTTCCATGTGAAAGTTCCACCAAATAAAGGGGATCAACAAATTCCAGATCTTCAATTGCCTCTGAAAATTCTCAACATTTCTCGTGTATCTGTTACTGCTTCTTCTCTAAGCCACAAATCTAGTTCCTCCATTTCTATCATGCAGTTGGAGCCATAAACTCATGTGATGTACCAGGAGAAGTTATTTGCCAGTGAATACAATTTACAAATGATGCTTTGAGTGCCTGATTGGACTATTTCAATTTTCACCATCCAGATCCTTTTATCTCACATCTCAAGTTTTCCCACCTCGACTTCCAGCCTTAACGTGCCAAATCAGATGACCTGGCCGCTTTGCAGTAATCTACATGTTGCCTTCGATCTTTGTTTCTTGCAAGCAGTACACATCTGCTTTCCATTTGCGAATCAACTCTTTACTATTATTATTTTCTGTACTGTTAATTCCCCGTACATTCCAAGTAATGATTTTCAGTTTCATTGATGATCAACACACAAATAATTCCCCTGCCTCTAGAGTCAGTATTCAACATTAAATATGGATCTTTGGACTTCCTTTCTTCTTTGGAGTAGAGTATCTGGAGCATCATCAATCTTCTTGTTTTTTCTTTTATCGATCTTCATGAAAAGGGGAAGGGTCAACTGGATAAACCAAGAATTACAATAGGTCAGGCTTTGATCCCTACGAAAACAAAAGAAAAGTTGGCTAATGAGGTTAGGATTGCCTAGGACTATAGAAGGAGACAGCCATCCAGCTCCTCAACCACTATGGGACACTATTAATTATGATGTCACTTTTTCTACCAGTTCTAAAGTGAGTGATTTCTTGATGTCATTCAAATGCCTCTAGAAAATTCTCTCTTCTGAAAAAGCACTTGTGTTCCATTTGAATCCCCCTCTTAACATTTTCCATGCTTTCTTTCTTCTTTGGTGGAACAGAGCATTAGCGACTAGAGAACTGCTTAGCTAGTTCTCACGGAGCAAAGGCTAATTGAAGGTTGCATAACCCGTTTGCATTAAGTTCTTCCTTGTGAAGCATGTTGAGGGTTATTATTTGAGTAATCCATCCTCGCCCTGTCGTACAACAGGGTTGAACAAGTAAGATGAACAATTGGATTAATAGCGTTCTATCCATTAGTTACTGCTATGCTGACTTCTTGTTCATATAATAAGATGCTGTAAATATCTTTTCTACATCAGCATATCGAAACAACTATTTTGGTCTTCCTGAGATTTTGGAGTACCATCTTCAGTTCATAGGCAGGTCAGACCATACAGCAGGAAGCTGGATTCACAGCTGAAGCTGAAGGCTGTTGAAGCTGCTTCTCAAATTAGGCACGTGCACTGCCTAACTAGACTGACATCATCCAATTCCAAAGATTCACTTCCGTATTGAGTTACATGACTCTGTCAAGATTAAGTTTACTCTTCTGTTATTGCCTGAATTATATTTCTTACTGCTGTTTTAGTCAACTGGTAGTGATTTTCAAACAACCCTACCCCTCGCCCTCACCCCCCACCATTGTTTCCCAAACTGCCCTTTCCTGATGATTTGTCATTGCTGCAATGTGCTTGCGCTGGCCCAGTTTTTACATGATATTATTCTGGGTAGAATTTAACAAGGTATTTTGGCTTGCATTATAGTGATGAAAGGTAAAATAATAAAGTACCAGTTGATGAGTAAAAGAGGTACGTTACGAAGTACTCTGATAAAATTTGAATTCTTGAAGTGAGAACTGAAGATACTATTGTATTTAAGAGCTAAAATAGTGTGGCATAACCAAAATAAAACTGTCATACAAATTTAGATGAAATACTTTACACGACACGTATCATAAGACTTTGAGATTATTGTTGAAACACTTGATTAGCTGGGAAAGCATCTTTTAAACAATGGAGAATGACCTAAAATACCTCACAACTATTTGAATTGATACAAAATTATCCTTCATCTATCTTTCGGCTCTCAGATACTTATACACTTAATGTTAACCTTTTGCTCAAAAACACTTTTATTTGTAACAGCCCACACTCATAAGATGGATGGAGGGCAATATTGCACCAAATCATATAGTTTGAAAGTATTTTAGATTTTTTTCATTAAAATAATATGAAATAACTTAATATATAGTCTCATATTATTAATATGATTTTGATTTTATAATGAACTAAAAATAAACAAAAAAAAATGAGTTAGTCCTCTACTTTCTACACTTATCTGCCAAACCCCACCTCTTCTCTCTTCCTCTTCGTGCTCATCTTGGATCTTGTCCATAATTTCAAAAAAAAAATCAACTTAAACGAGGAAGAAAAAAAAAGAAAAATAATGATAATATTCATATAGAAATAACTAATTGAATAGAAAATGATTTAATTAAGTCACTGTGTACATATATGACTTTTTTGTGTGTGTATTCAAAATAAAAAGAATGAAAGTAACCCTTTCTTATGTTCACATCCCCACTCTACCATGATAATGATACAAATTAAAAGAATATGAGCAAACAAATTATTTCAAGTTTGAATCCCTGTTACCTAAGTAAGAATAAAAGATTAAAAAAAATAAAAAGAGCGAATGAACGAGAAAATTGCATAATAGATTAAAGAAATTATATTGATAAAAAAATAATATTTTTTTTAGATGAGCAGGACAAGTATATATTTTAGTTGGATCTCAGTTATGAATTAGATTAATAAATGGAGAGTTAATTAAATATAAGTTAATAGGAAGATATTATGAATTTGATAAAAATAAATTAATATTATTTTCAAGCATATTAAGTCAAATTGTGAATTATATGTGATTTTTATTTTTTATTTATTTGAGAAGGATTTTAAATTTGTACCAACCAAAGTACGCAATATAATAAATAAATATTTAATGATTTTACTTTAGAAAAAAAATTGTTTTGAATAAGGACAAATATGAACTAATAAGTTAATATTGAGGATATTTATGAGCGAAAAGGTTGAGGTCAAAGATATTTGGAAGCTGAAAGGTGGATGAGGAATATTTTTGTACTGATTCCAATAGTCCTTTCAGCCCTTTTCCATTTAAATAATTATTGCTTTTAAATATTCTTTTAATTATTATTATCCATAGTAATATTGTGTATTTTACTCAGTTCTCGCTATTGTCCGCCTCTTTTCTTCTCTTTTCTTTTTCATCTACAACAGTTGACTCTAGGGATGGCAACGGGGTGGGGGGGTGGAGCGGGGTGAATGCGGGGCTGGTTGAAGTATGTATTTTTTAAATTAATGTGAGACGGAGTGGGTTGTCGGTTTCAAAAGCTAAATAGGAATTCGAAGAAATATAAATTTTTCTAATTAGTAAAAATTAAATATATAAACTTTTTATATTAAACATTGAGTTTAATTGAGACGTTAATTAGCGGTTGAGACGTTAATTAGCGAAAAAAATTAAATTCAATTAAAAATGAAAGAACTTTAAAATTTAAGCAGGACAGATTTATACGGGTATATGCGGGGTGGGGCTGGCGGGTTGAAAATAAAAAAAATCATCATGTGAAATGGGGCGGGACGATTTAAAAAATTTGCGAGTTGAGCTCAACCCGCCTTGCATCCGTCCCATTGCTGTCCCTAGTTGACAATCGATATTAAAAAGCTTCAAAACTTTGATTGTATGTTTTTCTTTAAAAGAATATTATTATTTTATTTGTTTGAAACTTTTATCTCAATGTTGAGGGTTTTTGGTGAATATTAGAGTTGATTTTAGAAAATGAATATATTTGAATATTTAAAATATTAAAATAAAAATTTAACGTTGGAGCAAGAAATCAAATTTGTTTAGAATTTAATATTACGTAATTCATCTCTAAATGGAATCTTCAGCCTAAATAATATATGAATAGATTTCGTAATCCTAGTTAAATTAGAATTTACACTATTATGAATAGGGATGTTGCTAGCTATTTCTATCTAGAGAGATCCTAAGTAGCTAAGAATTATTTGAATTTATAAGTAAAATATTTTTTTCAAATTGATGTCAGAGCTTCTATGATTTTCTCTATTAAAGTTGTAGAAGCTTTGATATCAATTTAAAGAAGAATATTTTATTCATATACTAAATCTTACGATATTTTTTACTAGAGAAAAGGGTATAAAAAGTAATTGAAAGTTAATTATAAGTGAAATAACTATTGGAGGTTAATTAATATTACAACAACATACCCAGTAGAGTTCCACACGGAGGTTAATGGAAATTGCACCACTGAAAGTTGGATAGAAGTGCTCAACAATTGAAGGTAGTAGAAAAATGAAGTGCTCCAATAAAAGATTTGAAGATTCGAAGATATGAAGATTTGAATATATAAAGATATGACTATTTGAAGATTCGAATGCATGAATATTGAAAGATTCGAAGACATGAATATTAGAAGATTGTGTTAAAATTGGAATGATGTATACAATATGTTTTAAAGTATATTATTTTTACATACAATATAAAGGTGTTTTAAGTGTGTCTTAAATTGTTTTGGTTGGTATCCCTTAGAAAGATGTAACATATGCAATATGTATTATAAATGTATCGTTCATGAATAAATTGTATTATATGTATCTTATACGTTATTTAAATTTGTATTAGTAAGAAAAGAAATGATTTTGCCATATATATCAAAAATATATTGTGTATATTTTTTTAAATGTATTGCAAGTGTGTTATAAATTATTTTGATTGGCATATGTAGGAAGGGAGTCAATGGCGGGGCAAGAA
>JAABOM020000001.1:39591723-39624072 GCA_011800125.2 Solanum clarkiae
CTTATCTTTGACTAGCCCCCCCCCCCCTCTCCCCCCCTCCCTGTAGCTTAGGTTCCTGGAAATGGAGAATATCAGGCCTCAGATGATCTACACAGTTCTTCACTGCCCTTCTTTTCCCCGCGTCATTTAATCCCCTTACATTCCATGACACAAAATTGAGCTTCATGGCTCAAATTGTGTATTCTCTCCCTTTATTCCTTCTAGCACTACTTTTGAACTTAACATCAAAAGTAATTAAATCCTTTAATTCTTTAGTGCCTTTGAATTTGGATGTGTTAATATTTGCGGTTCGTTCCATTCTTCTTGTCTGCATGCATTGATTTGCATGAGAAGCTCCAGCGCTTCTTCTTCATGTCCTCTGAAATCAGACACTGAACATCTTTCCTAGTTTGATAATGTTTTGTCGAACCCAAATTGACGTATCCCTCTCCTTATCGATGATGGCAGCTACTTGCTTTGTTCCGATCAGTATGACCTCTTCCACATCCCAATTGTCCCCACAAAGGCTTGAATTGTAAATCACAAATTGTTGTTCTTTGTAAAGAAAGATCCCCCTCTTCTCCTCTTTTAATAGTTTTTCTGATTGGATTTGGGTAATAGACTCAAATGAATGATGTAAATTTCATCCTACTCTATTAATAAAAATGCCTATTTAATTTTTTTAAAAAAGATCCCTCTATTCTCCACCACCATTTTTTCACATTCTATCCTCTTCAAACTTGATTCAGCATCACTCTCTTTCTGGGACTCCTGAAATGTTAGAAGTCATTGCATGCTGGAAAACCTCCTATGCTCCATTCGAGAAGGAAGAGCTTTCGGGATTTTCCAGAGGTGATGTTCTCTGTGTAGTGATTTCCTCACAAATGCTGTCTATGGAGAATTCTGAGTTGGTCTGGGTTTTTAATTCATTAAAAGGGTTTTGTTCCTGAGCAGGCCCATTGCAGGGTCCGAACAGAGGTTTTCTAATGAAGCCACCTTCCCTCACATGCATCTGCAGAATTTCTGTAGAACATCTTCAATATACACATGGGATGTCCAGTCAACAGTTGTTTGATATAACCTCGTATGAGGCTTTGGAGCTCTGAGCAATACCTTTCTCTTGTAATCTTCTCTGATATTTGGTCGTAATCTTCTTGAATGTTGAATTTCTTTCAACTTAAATTGGGATTATGAAGTTATACCCATCTATAGTAATGATGACTACAACTTCGATTTGAGGCCCATTTGAGAAGTTTTTTCAATTTGATTCTTCTTCTGTTTCTCCAGCTGCCACACTTGTCACCAATTTTGGGGAAAGTATGATTTGACCATTGCTTTGATCCAAGTCAGACTTTTCGTTCGTTGAGTTGGTACACAACTGACGAAGGGGTTCCACCTCTCCAGCTTGATCTTGATGCTTTTCCAAACCCATTCTCCTTGTCCATATACCTATTTGGGAATTCGAAAAAGACTAGTTGTCCTGCCATCTCGTAAATTTTGACTTCAAAAGCTTTCCTCCAGATCTGCAAGATTGGGAGGTCTATATTAAAGATTCATTTGATGTTCCAAACTGCCCTTTGAATCTTGTTATCCTAAACATGTTATGTGGGAACTAACGTAAGATATAATTAGTAGAGTAGGCATTTCCAAAAAACACTGTGTCTTTGAGCAGAGTCTCTCCTTTATCTTTTCCAGCTTAGCACATTCATTGTTATTTTCAAGAGAACTATCTAATGGTTGATCGATGGTTAACTTTCAATCTTGGGTGGTTCATTTCATTCTTTGGAATTAACAACTCAACCAACTTTTATGACTGTCAGCTTACACTTCAACAGACTATGCAAATTTTAGATAGTCCATAATATGCAAGGTAGTTGATTGGATATATTTATAGCTAAGCGTGAACCTTATTGATGAAAGGGCTTTTCAAGTCAGTCGTCCCTCATTACGATTTTTTCTTAGGATTATAGTATATATAATTATTCTAATGAATTGAAGATAATGGTGTGTTTGAATAGGAAAAGGAATATATAATCCTACTTAGAATTGGAATAGGAATAGGATAATATATAGTATCCTACTTGGTAAAGGATTTTATTGTAGTTTCTATAAATATGGTCTCTATGTAATAGTGTTGATACACAATTCAAATGTTCTCCAATATTGCTCACATGGTATGAGAGCATTGGTGAGAAACTTTTGACTGGTCATTGTGTCATTGTCTCTTTTCGTTAGTGTTGTGTGAAACCAACACCATCACTGGGTCAATTACTCTCCAGCTGCAAAAGCCCAGTAATTCTAGGCAATTTCCGGCAAGTTTCCAGTGAATTTTGGATTTCCAGACCACTGTAGGCAGATTTCGACGAGTTCCGTACTATTTTCAACTCAAATTTGGAAAAATGTCTTTTGGATGTGATGTTTATTGGCTCCAAAAATACAGGGATCGGAAGTTCAAGCCTTATGATCACTTCAAAACCATTAATGGGAAGTTCAAACTATTTCGCTTGGGCTTCTTCGATTGAGTTATGGTGCAAGGGTCAAGGTGTTCAAGATCACATAACGAATCATGTGTATAGGGTAAATGAAATAGGAAAGACAAGTGAGTAAGATGCAAAACCCAATGCACAATGGGAGAAAATGGATGCTCAGTTATGTAGTCTCTTATGGTGCTCTATTGTTTCCAAGTTGATGCCCTTGTTTCGTGCATTTTAGACATGTTATACAGTTTGGTTGGTATTGCACGCTCTATACAACAATCACATATCTCAATTCTATGATGTGATATCTCAAATGACCAACTTAAGGAAATTAGAATTCGATATGTCCACATACTTGGGACAAGTTCAAGCAGTCATGGAGGAATTTGAGACGTTGATGCCAATCACTATGAACATGGAAAAACAAGAGCACAGGCAGACGTTTCTAGTCTTTACACTTGATGGACTTCCTCCTGATTACGATTCAGTACGTGATCAGATCCTAACTAGTCCTACAATCCTTGCAATTGATGAATTATTCACTGGTCTACTTCGTGTTGTTGCGTCACTCAGTCACAAAGCAGTTTTATGACCCACCATTGATCCTCTATTCTTGCATGCCAAACTATCGACAAATGGACATATACTACGGAGAATCAAAGAGAGGAGGTCGTTTTGGAAGGTCCCGATCCAAGTGTAGTTATTGTTATAGCCATGGACACACTCGCAACATTTGTTACACTTTGCATTGTCCACCGCCAAGTTATGATCCGACTCCTAAAAAGGAATATAATGAGTCCCGTTGAAATCGAGCAATAAGCAAACATCTCTACAAGTAGCATCTATTGCTCAGTCGGATCGATCATTCAATAATGTTCATATTGCTCAGGTAGGATATGATGAGTTCCTTCGGTATCGGGCAATTAAGCAAATGTCTCCACAAGTAGCCTCGGTTCCTCAGCTAAATATTCCCGTCGTGGGTAATTCTTTTGCTTGTGTTTCACAGTATAGTACTCTTGGATCATAGATTATGGACTTAGGTGCTTCTGATCATATTTCTGGCAACAAATCACTTTTGTCTGATATTGTTTATTCACAATCTCTTCCTGCTATAACTTTTGCCAATGGGATCCAAACAAAAACAAAAGGGTTGGAAAAGTGAGACCCTTATCTTCTATCACCCTAGACTCTGTTATTTATGGCCTTGGTTCTCCTCATGCAAGACCGCAATACGGAATAGATGATTGGCTAAGCAAATTCTTTCTAAAATTTCACGTCATCACTTTTTTAGAGTATTATTTTATAAGTTAATTAAAGAAAAAATATATGATAAAATTACGTATTTGTATTTTATTTAAGCCAAAAATTTATCGAAAAACTCTCTCTCCATTCTCATAGGATAACTGTTTTGTTAGCACTGGATTTCAAAAGGCTTGTGATAAGAGAAAACCATTTACTCTTAGAAAAAAAATCCATTTCTAAAAGAATAGAGTGAATGAGAAAGATAAGGAATTTTGAACCGTTAAGGAAAGGGGGTCGGATAAATAGTTGGGGAGTTAAATAGTCTTTTTGGGGATAGAGGGACTTGAACCCTCACGATTTTTAAAGTCGACGGATTTTCCTTTTACTCAAGGCCTTTACTATCTTACCTCTTCGAATTCCTTCATGGCATGCTCCGTATCCTCCGTTACCGAGTCTACCCAACTGCGAAAGATTGTGAGTCATGTCAACTTGGAAAACACACTCGTGCTAAATTTTCACTTAGTACTAAGGGTCGTTCAAAGTCTATTCTTTCTTTAGTTCATTCTGATATTTGGGCTCTAGTATAGTTAGTTCAACTTTAGGATTTCGTTATTTTGTTAGTTTCATTGATGATTATTGAAGATGTACTTGGGTTTTCTTAATGAAAGATCGTTCCGAGTTATTTTCTATATTCAAAAGTTTCTTTGCTGAAATAAAAAATTAGTTTGGTGTTTCTATTTGTACTTTTCGTAGTGATAATGCCATTGAATACTTGTCCTCCCAATTTCAATAGTTTATGACTCACCAAGGAATTATTCATCGGATATCATGTCCGTACACCCCTCAACAAAATGTTGTAGCAGAATGGAAGAATAGGCCTCTCATTGAGACTGCTCACACTCTTCTCATTGAATCCCATGCGAATTTTGGGGCGGTCCGGTCCTTACATCTTGTTATTTAATTAATAGAATGCCCCCATCTTCTATCCAAAATCAGGTTCCACTTTCCATACTATTTCTTGGGTTCCATCTTTACTCTATTACCCCTCGTGTCTTTGGGAGCACATGTTTTGTTCATAACTTTGCTCCAGGAAAAGATAAACTAGCCTCTCGTGCTCTCAAATGTGTCTTTCTTGGTTACTCATGAGTTCAAAAAGCGTATGCTTGCTATTCAGTTGATCTCTATCGATACCTTATGTTCGCTGACGTCACATTCTTTAAATCTCAACCTTACTATACATCCTTTAATCCTCCTGATGTCTCTGAGGTCTTACCCATACTGCAAGTCTTACATATACCAACCTTTGAGGAACCTACGACTGCATCTATATCTCTACCACTCCCTATCATCGTCGTCCGCGTCCAACACTAGTCCCAGATGATTCATGTCATGCGCCATACCCTACTCCTACTGCGGAAATACCTCCTTCTAGCCAACTAATTGCCCTTCGAAAAGATATACGATCCACTCGAAATGCTAACCAACATTATATTTTCTTGAGTTATCATCATCTCTTATCACCCCATTATGTTTTTGCATCGTCTTTGTCTTCTATTTCCATTCCTAAGATTACTGGTGAAGCACTTCCCCATTATGGATGGAGGCAGGCTATGATTGATGAGATGTCTGTTTTACATACGAGTGTTACTTGAGAGCTTGTCTCCCTTCCTTTAGGTAAATCTACTGTTGGTTGTCTTTGGGTTTTTGGTCCAGACGACAAGGGGTACACTCAGATATTTAGGCTCGATTATAGCGGTGCATTTTCTCTTGTGGCTAAAATAGCGTTTGTCCATATTTTTCTATGGGTGTCGTCCATCATTTGCCTCTTCATCACTTGGATTTTAAGAATGCTTTTTTATATGATGATCTTGTAGAAGAAGACAAAAAGTCTATATGGAGCAACCACTTGGTTTTGTTGCTTAGGGAGAGTCTAGTAGGTAATGATCAAGATGGTATTACTAATTTGAAACACATTAGCATTTCCAGACTAAAGACCTCGGCAGGCTGAAGTATTTTCTAGGTATTGAGGTTGCTCAATCTAGATCAGGTAGTCATTTCCCAACGCAAGTATGCCTTAAACATTCTCGAGGAGACAGGAATGATAGGATGTAGATCCGTTGACACTTCTGTGGATTCAAATGCTAAACTTCTTCTAGGACAAGGGAGAGGCACTCAGTAATCTTGAAAGGTGTAGACGATTGGTTGGAAAGTTGAATTATCTCACAGTGACCAAACCTGACATCTCTTTTTCTGTGAGTGTTGTAAGTCAATTTATGACTTCTCCTTGTGCTAGTTATTGGGATGCAGTGGTTTATACCCCACGATATATAAAGTCAGCTTTTGGTAAAGGACTACTTTTCGAGGATCGAGTCCATGAGCATATCATTGGATATACAAATGCTAATTGGGCAGGATCACCCTGCGATAGACGTTATACATCTGGATATTGTGTTTTATTAGGAGGTAATTTGGTTTCATGAAATAGTAAGAAACAGAGTGTGGATGCTCGATCTAGTGCAAAAGCAAAATATCGAGTAATGGCTACAACAACTTGTGAGCTACTTTAAATCAAACAGTTGCTGAGAGAGCTAAAATTTAGCAAAATTGGTCAAATGGAACTTGTGCGATAACTAAGCGGCCCTTCATATCGCATCAAATTCAGTGTTTCAATGAATGGATTAAGCATGTTAAGATTGGTTATCACTTTGTTATAGAAAAGATACTATCAAAAAATATTGTTACATAATTTTTGAAGTCAAGCGATCAGCTTACATATATCTTCACTAAGTCCCTCAGCGGCCCTCGTATTAATTACATTTATAACAAGATAGGTGCATATGATTTGTATGCACCAACTTGAGAGAGAGTGTTAGAATAGAAATAGGAGTATATATTCCTATTTAGAATACGAATAAGAATAGGAATAATATATAGTATCCTACTTTGTAAAGGATTGCATTGTAATTTCTATAAATAGGGTCTGTATGTAATAGTGTTGATACACAATTCAATAATATTCTTCTCCAATATTCTCACATGGTGTAATATGGAAAAAAAAACCCAAAATAAATTGGTAAGTTATTTTGTGCTTATAAATTCATAGTATAAAGATTGGTTGGCTACAAGGGGAGCTATATTGACAGTTGAGAATTTGAGAAGAGGCAATTACATATGTTAGCTTGTGCAAACGTGCAAATTTTCAAGTGAATATGTGGATTACCACTCATATATTTTGCGGTGACAGTTTGTTTGAGTGTGATTTTGATATGGTTGGTACTAGCTATGTTGCATAGAGCGGAATGTTGGCCGGTGAAGAATTCGGACGTTCAGAAAATAGGTGTAGTGGAAATGAGGATGTTGAGATGGATGTGTGGGCATATTAGGAGAGATAGGATCAGCAACGAAGTTATTCAACTTAAGGTGGTAGTGGCTTCTGTGGCGGACAAGATGAGGGAGGTGAGGCTGAGATGGTCTGGGCATGTGAAATAGGAGATGCGCAGATGCGCTAGTAAGTGTGAGAGTTGGCTATATAGTACATATAAGGTGGGGTAGTGGTAGGCTAAAGAAGTCTTGGGAAGAAGTGATTAGATAGGATATGAGATACTTGCATCTTATCGGTATTGCTATTATTACTGTCCTACTATTATATTCTTTGATTTTAGTATTACCTATTGTTTTCATTGTTTCGGTTGTCATATTATGTTCCCCTAGCGTTGTATTTCGCTGTTGTTACTGCTTTCATTTTCGTATTCCCTTTTTCAAACTGCTTTGAGATGCGTTGTTTGAGCCGAGGGTCTATCGAAAATAGTCTTTCTATTTCGACGAGGTAGAAATAAGGTTTATGTACACTCTAATCTCCTTAGACCACGCTTGTGGAATTACGTTGGATATGTTGTTGTTGGCTGTGCAATGGGCGATGTTGGACAGTAAAAAAAAAATTACTTAACACTTCCAGGAAAATCAGTAGCACCTAATGTCATATTACTTTTTATAATAAAAAGCTTTTCATTGAACATAAACATCATTTTTTACCTAATAATTGGTTATCTTGTATAGGAAATTCACCTGTAATCTGAGGTTTGCATGAAATAATTGTGTACAAATCTCGGATATGGATTACAAGTATTGTTGCCAACCATTTGTGGGATGGATTAAAGCTTCATTTTCCAGTATTACTCAGTTGGAAAGTATAATTTTGTTTGTCTTGGTGTTTATATTTAGTCTATGCACTTCGTCGTCTTAACTTTGTTACACAACATATAGATGATACTTGTAAAATAATGCGATTGGTATTTGCTTCTCTTTTGGCTTTTAACAATTGTATTTCTCTGTTTAGATGACAAAAGCTGATTTTCTCCGGAACAATCGGGGGATTGACGACGGGAAGGATTTACCTGAAGATTATTTGGGTGCTCTTTATGACCAAATTGTAAGAAATGAGATAAAGATGAAAGCAGATTCTTCCGCTCCGCAAAACAAGCAGGGGAACAGTCTTAATAAGCTGTTGGGCTTGGATGGTATACTGAATCTAGTATGGAAGCAGCGAGAGGAAAAACCATTGGGTGCAAATGGAATTCTTGTGAAGCATATTCAAGAGCAGTTTAAAGCAAAATCTGGAAAATCTGAGTATGATTCAATTCCACATATTTACTTATGAATCTACTTCTCATATGTACCGCTTGTATGATGATAGGATTCTGATTCTTTCTTTGTCATATGCCAACAAATTAGGTTTTCCTTTCGATGAGTTGCTGCAGTGTGTAAAGCTATAAAATTCCCCATATAAGGATACTATTGAAAGAATTGTGCGCTTTCTGGAGTTCTGGTTTCAATAGATGATAGATAGGGTGCTCATATCACGAATTTGCTTGTTTAGGTCAATAAATACAGATAAACTTATATCTTGTCCTGTTGCAGGTCTATTTATTATGTCATTGCAGATCCAGCTATATTGAGATTTATGGTAGAAGTCTGCTGGGGTCCCATGCTTGCTGCTTTCAGTGTCACCCTAGACCAGAGTGATGATAAGAATGCCACTTCTCAATGTTTGCTAGGTTGCAGGCATGCTGTGCACATTACAGCTGTGATGGGTATGCAGACGCAGCGAGATGCTTTTGTCACCACTATGGCAAAGTTCACTAATCTTCATTGTGCGGCCGACATGAAACAAAAAAATGTTGATACAATGAAAGTAATATCCATTTTCCTTGATTTCTGTCATGTCAGTTTACCATCTTATGTCCAGAGATAAACTTGCAGCAGCTGAAGATTTTCATGAAAATAAAAGCACACCAGTTACCTTTTTTTAATAAAGAAAATTATCTTATTGATGGGGGAAATACTCCCGTAAACATACACCAAAAGGTAGAGAGCATACTCTACGAAGTACACAATATTTTCTTTACAAACAAGAACCTCTTTTGTGCACTAAAAAGAAACCAGAAACAAGAAACTATTGCTCAACTGTAAAAGTCATTGTCAACTCAATCAAAAGCTCTCCTACTAATCCGAAACCCGTGCAGAATTAACATCCTTTGAATTTGCATGCAGACAATAATGTCAATCGCCATTGAAGATGGGAACTATCTTCATGAAGCGTGGGAGCATATATTGACATGTCTATCTCGATTTGAGCATCTGCAGTTGCTGGGGGAGGGTGCACCATCTGATTCTTCCTTTTTTACTACCTTGAGCTCTGAATCTGAGGAAAAGACATTGAAGTCAGCTGGATTTCCATCACTGAAGAAAAAAGGGACACTCCAGAATCCAACTGTTGCTGCTGTTGTTCGAGGGGGTTCATATGATAGCGCAACCGTTGGAGCTAACTCTCCAGCATTGGTGACTCCAGAACAGATAAATAACTTCATTTCAAACTTGAACTTGCTTGATCAGATCGGCAACTTTGAGCTAAATCACATATTTGCTCATAGCCAAAGGCTGAACAGTGAAGCAATAGTAGCTTTTGTCAAGGCCCTTTGCAAAGTTTCAATGTCAGAACTACAGTCTCCAACAGATCCCCGTGTATTTAGCCTTACAAAAATTGTTGAAGTTGCGTAAGATTCTGTCTGTGAACTCATCAAATTATACCTCACAAAGACAGAAATGTTAGAAACTGAACATGATGGAAGGCTGATCTTGATTTTGCAGGCACTATAACATGAACCGTATCAGATTAGTGTGGTCCCACATATGGAGTGTTCTTTCAGAGTTCTTTGTGGCTGTTGGTTTGTCAGAAAATCTTTCAGTTGCAATTTTTGTTATGGACTCGTTGCGACAACTTGCTATGAAGTTTTTAGAAAGAGAGGAACTGGCGAATTACAACTTTCAGAATGAATTTTTGAGACCATTTGTTATTGTTATGCAGAAAAGTAATTCTGCCGAAATCAGGGAGCTGATAGTTCGTTGTATTTCTCAAATGGTTCTAAGTCGGGTCAATAATGTAAAATCGGGGTGGAAGAGTGTTTTTATGGTAATTATTACATCTTCAGTTCAACTTCTTTTACTCTTTTATCTTTATCCTTAGCAGCTGCTGATAACTAGAGTATTGGTACCAATAGAAATTCCTCTTTTTTCAAACTGCTTTGAAATGCTTTTACTTGAGCAGCTCTCTACCTCCCAAGGTAGAGGTAAGGTCTGCATACACACTATCCTTCTCAGACCCCACTTGGGAGTTTGTTAGTGTCTTTCAGTACTACTACTATTGCTTATTAGAATTATATTCCATCTCTTTTATGTTGTGAGCTTTCCTTTTCCAGGAATTTATTTGGCTTATTACATCCGCAATATTAACTAATGCTCAAACAACAACACACCCAGAGTAATTCCATAAGTGGAGTCTAGGGAGGGTAGAGTGTACTCAAACCTTATCCCTACCTTGGGGGTAGAGAGGTTGTTTCTGATAGACCCTTGGCAGTATATGTGGCACTGGTTAACTTGGCACAAAGTTTACGAATAAAAGGAATACTTTTGAGACTTGTGGTCTAAAATAAATCTTAGATATTTATGTGACTATATATCATTTCATTAAGGATAAAAGGTGAATTTTGAAGTTGAGTTGTTTCTAATTATGTAAATGTGACGTTCTTTTTGGGATAGACTAAAAAGAAAAGGGTGCGACATAAATTGGGACGGAGGGAGTAATATTTACTGTATAATAGTGTTGTCTTTTGGTTACCTGTCTTCAACAAGTGTTACTGAAATGGAACCTGGGATGTGATAGGCCTTTATACACACATTTGCAGGTTTTTACAGCTGCTGCTGCAGATGAAAGGAAGAATATTGTGTTGCTGGCCTTTGAAACCATGGAAAAGATCGTACGGGAATATTTTCGTTACATCACTGAGACTGAAACATTGACTTTTACGGATTGTGTTAGATGCCTCATCACCTTCACAAACAGCAGATTCAACAGTGATGTTAGCCTCAATGCAATTGCTTTTCTCCGTTTCTGTGCTGTCAAACTTGCAGAAGGGGGCCTTATTAGCAACGAGAAAAACAAAAATAATGATTTAGCCATTCCTGTGGCCGAAAAAGAAGCTTCGGATGGGCTAATCTTCACAGATAAGGATGACTACATGTCTTTCTGGGAGCCTCTGCTCACAGGTATGTTGTTGCTTTTTTTTTTTTTAACATACTTCTACCTTTCTGGAAACATTATCAGTGAACCCGCCGGTTTGTATCATGCTGTTACAAGTGGCTAATGCAGCAGGGTGTCCATACACTTGTGGAATGACCAATTTTTTGAGTCAGATTAGTCCGAACTCCTAACTGTAAATTTCAAGTTATATGGACGCCCAATTATAATAACCTTCTAAATGGAATATCAGAAGTGGAAGTTTTCTGTTATAGTAATTCTCCTTGCGCGTATTGATTCATTGTTAATTCTTTTTCAGGGTTATCAAGATTGACTTCTGATCCTCGATCAGCTATTAGAAAGAGTGCATTGGAAGTTCTGTTCAACATCTTGAAGGACCACGGTCATCTCTTCCCACGCCTATTCTGGATTAATGTCTTCAAGTCTGTAATTTATCCAATATTCAGTCCAGTAAATGATAGCACAGAAGCTCAAGTGAAATCCAGATACATACCACCACCAGATGGATGTTTATGGGACTCTGAAACTTCTGTGGTGGCAACTCAATGTTTGGTGGATTTATTTGTTAATTTCTTTGATATTGTGAGGTCTGAATTGCCTAGTGTAGTCTCTATAATGGTAGGGTTTATAAAAGGTTCTGGCAAGGATCCTGCAGCCACTGGGGTAGCTTCTGTAATGAGGTTGGCAGGTGATTTGAGAGGCAAATTCATTGAAGAGGAATGGAAAGTTATCTTTCTAGCTCTGGAAGAAGCTTCGTGTTCCACTCTGCCCAATTTTCTGAAGCTATTGAGAACAATGGACAACATTGAGATATCTTCTAGTCAGTCCGAAAATGATATGGAAACATCTTCTGGGGCTGGATTTGCAAATGATGAATCAGAGGATGACAACCTGCATACTGCGGGATATGTTGTATCAAGAATGAAAGATCATATAGCGTCTCAGTTGCGCATCATACAGGTTCTCCATCCACCTTTCCGTACTCACTGCACATAGTGACTCTGTGTATACGTCTTTGTCGGCTGATTTGGTGTTGTTCCATGGTCAATTATTATGGATAGAATATTATTTATTAAGAAAAGATGCATGTTGATTCTTTGAAGGGAAGAAAAAATGGATGCAGATGGGCATGTTACTTCATGCTGTGATTATTCTTATCCTCTGATCTTTGGAAACTCTTGACTAACATAGCAAAGGCATGCAGAATGGAAACTACCACGCTTAGTGTGTTTATTAAATATGTAAAGATGAGAAACCAGTCTAAAAGACAGTCTAGTTTGGGGTTAAGTCACTAATGTCCTTTCATACCAAGTGAATAATTGGACGTTGAACATTGACCCTTGAACTGCCAAAGCCCAAAGTCCTTACAAGGACAGCACAATCCATTCCCTCTACATCACCAGCCAGGACAATATCATGATTGGAAGTTATAAAATAGGAGTAAACATAGTTCATCCATTAACATTGGGTTATTTCTTAGCTTCCTTTCTTTATCTATAAACTGTTTGGACAGGTATTATAAGAGTTTCCCATGTTCTGGTACTTTCTTATTCTTGAACAATAGAGTAGTCAACACATTAAAATAGGATGACTAAACTGTTTACAGAAGAGTTAACATTATGTTAAATACACTGTTGGTGTCAAATTAGAGAACAACACGATTCACCCTGCTTCTTATTCATTGTGCTTCTCTTTATCAATGTACAGGTGTCGTCTGATGTCTACAAGATGTGTCGGCAATCAGTATCAGCTGATACTGTCAATGTCCTCCTTGGAATCTATTCAGCTGTCACTTCTCATGCCCGGCAACTGAAATCTGAGAAAGTTGTACAAGTGAAGCTGCAGAAAGCATGTTCTATCCTTGAGATACCAGAACCTCCACTGGTGTTTTTTGAAAATGAATCCTATCAGAATTACCTCACTTTCTTGCATGGGCTGCTTGTGAACAATTCATCATTTGCCGAAGAGAAGAATATAGAACCAGAACTTGTGGGTGTATGTGAAGAAATTCTGCACATATACTTGGACTGTGCTGGGTTGAGCTCTGTCAAGAGGAAAGCAGATGATAAGGCAATATACCAATGGAATCTTCCCTTAAGTTCGGCTAAGAAGGAAGAACTGGTAGCAAGGACTCCTTTGGTTCTGTCAGTACTACGCATTCTGTGCAGTTGGCAAACTGATTCTTTTAGGAAGTACATTTCTCAGTTGTTCCCATTAATGATAGATCTTGTTCGGAGTGAGCACAGCTCAGGAGAGGTTCAGCGTGAACTAAGCCATTTTTTCCAATCCTGTATCGGCCCTATTATTCTGAAATTGTGATCTACACCATTTACTGAACTATTCTTGGGTGAGAATTTAAAATCTGGTAAGTGTAGATCTTTCTATTCGGAGGCTTCATTTTTTAAGGTTACTTCAACATAACTAGATACCTCATTTTTCACTTCGATTAGTTGGCCTGGTAAGTACTCATGGTTAATAGGTCGGTGGATATTTTCTTCGTCTATGCCTACAAGCCACAAGGTGCTGTGTTCGGTATTTGACCATAGTAATCTCTTCGCCTAATTGCTGATCCTCCGGACGCATTTTCTTTATTAACTATTTTTTTTTTTACAATCTCTCGAGTCATCCCCAGCTGAGAAAGGATGGGAGTGTGTTTCACCTTGTTGGCAGATACATGAAATTAAGTGGACCTCTACTTGTCTAGAAATAATTCCCACTTTCCTATTAGTTTATCATGGGAAAATTGCTTTTTACTTACCATTGAATGATTCAATTTGAATCTTTTATTAGCTTTAGTTTTCCTCTGGGGCAATTCAATTCTTGTACCTGCCAGACTTGGCATCAACCCGAGCCAAGGTCTTTACAGTACTGGGCCGAGCCTGAGTTGAAAAGGAGCTAAGTGCAAAAATGCCCCCCTATTGGGTTTTCAAAAATGGCCGTTTGACATAAAAGAAACTTTTTTAGGTTAAATATCACCCTTTCGACAAAGCACTACCAAGAATATATATATTCTACTAATTTAGAATTTAATAAATAATTTTGTGATTTTAATAATTTTCTTTTAATCGTTCTATTTCTTTTTTCAAAAAGGAGCTCAAAACTATGTGATATCGATAAGTACCAATACACACAAATAATTAAACTTTTAGTCTTAGAAGATACTGATATAGTCTCAATATATCGACGAGTATCACAATAAATATATTTTCTACTAATTTAGAGTTTAATAATTTTTGTAATTGTCTCTTATTTATTTCTTAAAAAAATATAGTCCCATATGATACCAATAGGGTATCAATATACTGCTGTCGATGGTGATTTGATTTGACTTAGTTTGGTATTGAAGAAAAAAATCAGATGATATGTGGGTTGGTTTGATTTTTACTTAAAAAAATCATCTCGAGACCAAATTAACCCGACATTATTGGATATATGTATATGTATATACAATTTATCTTTTTAACATATTATTTTAAATATGACTTAGAATTTCAAATGATCTAATAAAATGCTATAGTTCATAGATATTAGCAGCGATAATTAAATTTTTAAGTTTCTTTTATAAAATATTTTACTATTTTAAAATATATTCTTCTATTTATTATCTAGATATACCATATTTAGAAAATATTTATCATTTATAACAACTGTACTATGCATTAAAAGTGAGTTATATATGTAATATATATGTATTATAAATGTGTTATATTTATTTGGGTTAAAAAAAATTTCATTATGTGTTAAAAACGAATTATGCATGTAATATAGATATATTATATTATGTGAAAAATATAATAAACTTTGTCTTAGAAGCAAAATTTAACTCGATGATTTATACATATATAAAGGTTGAGGTAGACAAAGAAACAAAGAAAGAAAAAGAATACAAGTTAAGAAAAAAGAAAAAGAAAAAGAAAAAGAGAAAAATCAAAAAATGAAGAAGAAAAAATAAGATAATGAAACAAAAGAGAAAAGAAAAAATAATAAATAAAAGAAAAATAAAGAAAGAGAAAATAAAAAAAAATTGAGAGACAATTAAGTAAAAGAGTTGTTTAAAAAATATTTAGTGTTTTCTACAAAGAAAGCGTCTAACTCTCCACCAAGATTTCACGATCCGCTATCAAATTTATTCCAATTCCAAAAGCTCAAATTGAATTGATATTGATATACAGATTCAATCCGAGTTCTCTTATTGAGAATGCTCATTCAATGAGCATTTTCAATATTATAATATTTAGTTGTGTAGCGCTATACATTATAAAAAATTAAATTCATGATAAATTCATTTCAAAATATATGCACTAATTTAGATTGGTAATTGCATTCAATTTGATTTGTATAGCATATTAGTTTAAATTGGAACTCAATCCAAATGCCATCAACTTAATATTGAATATAGAATAGGATTTCCAGGCAAACAAAAAAGCAACAACACATTTAAAAAAAAGTACAATGTTAAACTTCTTTTATTTGAATTTTTAAATTAAAAAATAATTATTATTTTGTAACACCATAAAGTATCTTAAGTAAACTCCCTCCAACGTTCTTTTTTTTTTCTTTTTTTGGCGGGGGGAGGGGGCGGGGAGTTAAATTATGGCCATTTGGCCTTTTATTTATAATGAAAGAGGAGTACAAGCAAAAGGCGGGTAAAGGAAGGCCCAACCCGCAAAGCAAAACTCAATCCTCCCCTATAAAAGCCACTATATCCGCGTATACCTTTCATTTTCCTATTTTGTCTTCCAAATGTATTTGGAGGTTTTGGTCAACCAAACATTTAGACGCTTGTACTTCTAGGTCTACAGTCTACAATCTATGATTAAGAGGATCTAGCTCGCATCTGTGGTTCGAGGCTGGTAGGAGCCATATCTTACTCTTATTCCTCCGCTTCTCCCGTCCCTCATTCATGTTGTCTTGCTCAGGTCCATGGCGACCATTGAGTTGTGGATTGAGGTTTTGGAGCAGGAGAGGCTCACCAAAGGTATGACCATTGCTGCAAACTCTCATAACTTCCAAAGATATTCGATAACCCTTCTTCCTTTTATCTTGTAGTAAAAAATGGAGCATTATCCTATATATTAGAGATATATCTTAGATTGATTGCATATTATTTTCTTTCCTTATCTATAGATAGTTTGCATTTTCTTAGCTTATTTATAATTGTAAAGATCTTTATTCATTTTGATTGATTGTATTTGATTTCCTTCGTGATCCTGATGGATCCATCTTCTTGTATAAATATTTCATTCATAGATTAATAAGAAATAATCTCATTAGTAAACTCTTATATGGTATCAAGGCTATTCTGCTTTACAGCTTAAATCTTTTCTGGGAATAATTTTTCCCTATTAGCAGCCGTCTTCTTTGAGTAGCACTTCTGCTTCCTTCTCAACCCCAACAAATGAAACTACTCCAAATATCGTGGCATCCCCTAATAACATCATCTCTTTGAACAATAATGACCAACTTATCTCCATTAATGCCGTCGCTCAAGCTCCATTGAAACTCACCACCAAC
This sequence comes from Solanum clarkiae, assembly GCA_011800125.2. Lineage (NCBI taxonomy): Eukaryota > Viridiplantae > Streptophyta > Magnoliopsida > Solanales > Solanaceae > Solanum > Solanum clarkiae. The sequence goes on from JAABOM020000001.1 coordinate 39,608,530, forward strand.
TACCAATCTTGGCAGTATCAATGGAAAACATTGCTTACTGCTTATGATTTTCTTCTGTTTATAAACGAACCACCATCTATCACAGTCACCTCTATCAATAAACAACAAGACCATCTCATCAGAAGTGCTATGGCTGCGTCCCTTTCACCAGAAATTATACCATTTGTCATTGATGATAAAACTTCCTATGCACTTTGGCAAAACCTTGCCACGACTTATGCAAAGTCGTCACGTGCTCGCATAATGAGTTTGAGAGAAGACTTGAATATTATTAAAAAGGGAAATCTCTCTATTACAGTGTACTTACAGAAGATCAAAGAGATTTGCACCAAGCTTGCTTTAGTTGGTGTTCACATCTCTGTTGATGAACTTTTTCTTCATGTTGTACATGGCCTTCCTTCTGAGTATGATAGTATTGCATCTGCACTTCGTTCTCGCGAAACAACCATAACCTTTCAGAGCTTCATGAAAAGTTAACTCACTTTGAAGCTCATTTGGCTCGCCGATCATCCCAGACTATGGCGCCATTCATGGATAACTTTGCTACCAAATCTCCTGAATCCACCAATCGAAATACCAATACCTCACATTCTAATCAAAGGAATTTCACTCATTCCAATCGAAATGGAAATGGTGGCAATCAAGGAGGCCATTCTGGTGGGCAAACCAATCGACCCAAGGTCACTTATCAACTGTGCGACAAACCTGACCATCATGTGAAGCAATGCAGGAAATTACTTTCCATTTTATCTACTGTCACAAGTACTAAATCAGATGGTCCTTTCAGCAATTTCAACCGATCTAATGATCAGCAGCCGAAAGCTAACTTTGCTGCACAATCCACTAATGTGGATCCAAATTGGTTTGTCGATTCTGGTGCTTCTCACCATGTTACCCAAGACTTACAAAACCTTTCTCTTCACTCTGAATATGATGGTAGTGAAGATGTCATGCTTGGCGATGATAAATCTCACAAGATTACCCATACAAGATCTACTCTTCTACCTTTTTCCTCTACTCCGCTCAATCTAACTAATGTTTAATGTGTGCCTCATATGAAAAAGGATCTTATCTCTGTTTATAAATTGTGTAGTGATAATCATGTTTCGGTTGACTTCTCACCTTACTCGTTTGTTGTGAAGAATTAGTGCACGGAGACACCGCTGGTAGCAGGGAAGCCTAAAGGCGGTGTATATCCATGGCCTTCCAAATCTGCTCTCCAAGCTATATCTAATGTCCAAACCAACACAACCTCCATCACCACCGCTCCTAACTAGCATCGTCTTCTCGGCCATCCCTTAACTCCTACTCTTCGTCATATTTTGAAGCTTTTGAACATTTCCTCATCTTTAGGAAAGGATTTTTTTTTTTGTAGTTCTTGTAAATACAATAAAATGCATAAGACTCCCTTTTATAATTCCTCCATACAAAGTTTTTCTCCTTTGGAATATATCTATTCGGATGTCAGAAGTTTCTGTTGATGATTTTCAATATTATTTAATATTTGTGGATCATTATACGAAATATATTTGGTTATTTCCTCTAAAGAGAAAATTTGATGTTTCAATTGTGTTTCCAAAATTCAAACGAATTGTGGAAAAATTATTTCAAAAGTCCATTATATGTTTTTACTCTTACAATGGTGGAGAATTTCTTCATCTCTGTTCATTTCTTTGAAGAGAATGGGATATCCCACTTCTCACTCCTCCTTACACACCTAAACACAATGCCACTGCCGAGCGTCGTCATCGCCATGTTGTAGACACAGGTATCACACTATTACATAATGCCAATCTTCCTCTAAAGTTCTGGTCTCTTATGCCTTTATCACTGCTGCCTACTTAATCAACAGGTTGCCCACCTGAATTTTAGATGGAGATTCACCTTATCTCAGATTATATCGTACTCTGCCAAACTACAACAAACTTTGTGTTTTTAATTGTTTATGTTATTCATGGTTGCGTCCTTATAATCAAAATAAATTACAGCCTCGCTCTACTCCTCGTATTTTTCTAGGCTATTCACAAAATCAGAGTGCTTATAAGTGTTATGATCCTGTAAATTCTCGTCTTTATTTATCTAATCATGTGATTTTGTGGAACTCTCTTTTCCTTATATGTCTCTTGAGATAACAGAAAGTAGACCCCAAAATGATACTGTCGATTCCTGGGCTCCCAACCACTTTGTCATCCCATGACCACTCGATCAAAGAATAACATTCATAAACCAATTCAGAAGTTGTGTTTAAGTACTACTGTTCATGACCCTACAAATCTCAATACATTCAATGTCACACCATTAAGCAAACCATCCCAATTATCTCCAACAACAAGAGCCTCCACCAAGCCAAAACAATCTTCTTCCCTACCCAAGCCAATAGAACCACGCACTGTTCATCAAGCTTTAAAAGATTCAAATTGGTATGTTGCTATGAATGCAGAAATTTCAGCATTGCAAAGTCAAGGCACCTGGTCTCGTGTCATCTGTCCCTCATGTCAAACCGATGGGCTCCAAATGGGTGTTTTGTGTCAAATATAATTCAGATGGCAGCATTGCACGTTATAAATCTCGGCCTGGAGTGGATTATTTTGAGACCTACTCATCAGTTGCTAAACATACTACAGTGAGGGTTGTGCTTTCTCTTGCAGTCTAAAGATTGGCCGCTTAGGCAATTGGATGTTAACAATGCATTTCTACATGGGCATTTATCAGAGGAAGTTTACATGTCTCAGCCACCTGGATTTGTCAATGAGAAGTTTCCTAATCATATTTGTCAATTACACAAGGATATCTATGGCTTGAAGCAAGCTCCACGAGCTTGGTACGATGAACTGAAAACATATCTGTTATCTTTTGGTTTTCATCATTCTCAGTGTGATCATTGCCTTTTCATCTACGCCAAATTTGGAGTTATCATCTATCTAGTTGTCTATGTTGATGATCTCATAATCACTGAAAACCAGTCTCCCTATGTTGAAAATTTTATCAAACAACTTGGTACTCGGTTCTCTATAAAAGATCTTGGTGATCTAAATTTTTTTTTGGGTGTTGAAGTCATTCGTTCACCTACTAGTCTATTCCTTAACCAACAGAAATATGTTTGTGAGATACTTGAAAGAACCAACATGGCTTATGCAAAACCAGTAAGGACACATTTAGCTTGTGGTTCATGCCCAGGTTCTAAAGACGGTTCTCCCCTTGAAGATCCAACGCAATACAGAAATGTAGTTGGAAGCTTACAGTATCTGATGTTTACTCGTCCAGATGTTGCTTTTATAGTCAATAAGTTTTCACAATTTACAAGTTGTCCCACGACAACTCATTGGACCATGGCAAAATGTGTCTTGCGTTATCTAGCTGGGACATCAGACCGTGGTCTGTTCCTTCGAAAATAATCTCCTCTCTCACTTATTCACTTTTCTGACTCTGATTGGGCTGGTGATCGCGATGATCGCTCGTCTACTACAACCTAGGTTGTGTTTCTTGGTTGTCATCCGGTATCATGGAGTTCTAAGAAACAACGAGCTGTGGCTCGTTCTTCTACGGAGGCAAAATACAGGGCCATTGCCTCTACCACTGCTGAACTTTGTTGTGTGCGTAATCTTCTGAAGGGCTGTCTGTTACTCCTGATAAAACACCAGTTGTCTACTGTGATAATCTTGGTGCTACACACGTTTGTGCTAACCCCGCATTCCACTCTCGCATGAAGCACATTGAATTTGATTATCATTTTGTCCGTAAATTAGTCCAGCAAGGCATCTTTGGGTTCCTCATGTTTCATCGAAGGATCAACTAGCTGGCTTACAAAATCTCTTCCAAGTGGATCTTTTGAGCTGTTACGTACCAAGATTGGCATCTCTAATCGATCTACCATCTGACGGGGGCATATTAGAGATATATCTTAAATTGATTGCATATTATTTTCTTTCCTTATTTACAGATTTAGTTTGTGTATTCTTAGCTTATTTATAATGGTAAAGATCTTTATTCATTTTGATTGATTGTATTTGATTTCCTTCCTGATCCTGATGGATCCACCTTCTTGTATAAATATCTCGTTCGTAGATTAATAAGAAATAATCTCGTTAGTAAACTCTTATACTGCAGGTTGACTATGGAGTAGATCTAACATGAAGCCCTATTTTTGTTCGGGATTTTTTTGGAAGCTGATTTGGTACATGCATAGGAGTATATTCTGACAGTGTATAGTGCTTTCTTTGTAAATGCTTACTCTTTTCCATAGTTTTTGTCCTCTGTGATTAATCCTTGTAGATTATGATAGGTGAAGTTTTGATGCGCAAGGAGTAGATCTGGGCCTTGTCGCAATTACTGATTTTTTTGCACCGAGTAGGGAGGTCTTGAAAACTGTTGCAAATTAGTCTCCCTCCTTTATCCAAGGCTTGGTTAGCTAAATTATCAGCCATAGGTTGGCTTCTCTGTAAATGTGATGAATATTAGCCAGCAATGTTTGAATGTGATACCTTATTTCCTCTATTTGCTCTCTAATGTTCCATGGGATCCTCCACACCCTACGAATAAAGTTGAGTAGGCTGAGAGAGTCAGTTTCCAAGGCTAAGGGTTGAATGTGATGCTGCATGCAGTATCTCACGCACCTCAGCATTGCCTTGGATTCTGCCTCCAAGCTGGTTTTGTGGCCTATCTCCATGGCTTCAGCATATATAAGGTCACCATACTGATCACTTAGGCAAAAGGCATAAGCGCTTGCACCTAGATTTCCCCGGCAGGCACCATCAATGTTGCCTTTAGTCCAATTGGGGTTAGAAAAGGTCCATCTCACAGGATAGTGAAATAGCTTGGATATATAGGCTGGACTGACTTGTAGTAGGCCATCCAATCCGTATCCATCCTGATCCAAGGAAATTTTGTCCTTGTTACTAGCACAATCGAGTGAAGCACCTGACTGACTAGTGAGCCATAGGACGTATCCTTCTTGTGCCTTCTGAGGTTCCTTCTTCTCCATAAGAACCACAGTGATGGGAGGGGCAGCCTTTAGGATAGGCTAAATTCTTGTTGAGTTGTCCCTAGTCCACCATTTGGTGATTTGATGTTGTAGGTGGGATTCCTCCATGACACTACCTGCACATGAAGCAAACTGCCTCCACCTATAGGGGCTGTTAGAAATAGGTGTGACATAGACTCCTCTCGCCCTGCTTCACAACAATAGTACTTAAGAGGCTAAAGACACCTTTATCCTTTTAAGGTTGTCTTCAGTGGGCTATTCTTTTCTTCCAAACTCTCCGTTGGAATAAGTAAATTTTAAAAGGGACACCCTTAAACAAAATGTTGCTCATCCACCAAATTTCTTCTTTTTTTTCCCCCTCAACGCCTGGAAGGCTGATTTGGTAGAAAATTGGCAATTAGGGTTGAGCATCCACCAAGCAACATCATCCTCTTCGGATAAAAGAGGACTGGTGTTGCCAATGATATGATCTGCAATGGACTCATCAATGACATTACACAGCTTGTTTCAGTCTCAATTATTGTTGCTGATGAATTTTCTGACATCAAACTCCTCTTGCCCCTGTTCTACCAAGTAGTACAGGGCCCCAAGCTTAGTCCAATTATTAAGCCAGAAATTCACAGAGCCATTCTTTAGTTGCCACCAAATATCATGATCCACTTCATCCCTAATCTCAGTCAATTTTCTCCAGATAGCAGTCATTTGTGACAGTTCAAAGCTATAGAGTAACACTATAATGTGACAGTTCAAAGCTATAGAGCAACACTATTGATCGTTCAGTTTCTTGTAGAATCTTACATTTAGGATATTCCATCCATTCAAATCTTTGGTTCGTTCTTTAACGATCTCTTATTTTCTTGCATTCTTTTTTTTTTTCTGTTCTTGTTTTCTTTATTCCTTTATTTCTTCATTAATTGGATGCTCCGGGGTTGATGTTGTTTATTCATCGATTGATGGATCGGGATTTGAAAGTTGGGGAAATTCTGTTACCAGTTACTATTGCACTTTCCAACAAATAAAACAAGAGTGGGTTCATAGACGGATCTTCCTTAAAATCCTTAAAGGAACACCATGTTGCATCACCATGGAGATTTTCTCGATAATTAAATATCTTGAGCAACGAATGGCCAATAGCATTTTGAATTTCGAACACTCTGCAATCTAGGAGGTCAAACAGCAGCTATAATCAAACAAATGAGGGCAGATAGTTCAAGGTTCAGAAAGATCTCTCATACTCGAGGTGCTGGAGATATAAGATTTTGTACAAAAATTAACAGATAGTAGGATTGAGGTAGCATATGAGATGGATTTGAGGAAATGGCATGATCCTTCTGCTATCGAAATTACATCACTGTCGTGAGCAAACTATAAAACCTACCATTTACCCGGCACTACAAAGCATAACTTGCACTATCAAGCCAAATTCAATATCACAGGTGAATTCAACACCTCCATTTCCCAAAACAACTCACCCCAGGGTGCCATCCGATAACGTAGGGAAGTCGCCTCAGCTTACATAGTTGATTGTTCAAATGGTACACGCACAAAGAGCTGCCCATGCAGGGTAACCACAGCAGAGGTCTGGTGAGGATCAATTCTTGAAGGCAAGCTGACTACCTGGAAAACAAACTCCTAGTTTTAATACGTTGGAATTGCATGTGGGAACCAATAAACCAAGAAAATAATAAAGACAAACATAGCTTCTCCAACTAGTTTTTCCGTTTTTCCATTCTCTTATAATAGAATGAACAGTTCTGAATAGAAGTTCACTAGAAATGTAGATGGGTGACCAAAAAAACATTTTTAAAAGAAGTACATGTTTTATTTGATGTGGCAAGAAAATTCCCAGTATGTCAGTGGTATAAGAACAAGAAATCCTCGATTGCAACTATGTAATTAATGTAATCGATTGTTAGATGTCAATGATTTCATAATCCCTCTAACAACATTTTAATTGGGGAAAAAGGGTGAAAAATACCCCTCTACTTCTGTTTGTACTTCTGACCATTACTTAAGTTTGTCTCTAGTTATACTATAGGGCCAAATATAACCCTCCCTTTAAGAAAACTAACACAAATCCCTCCCGTTAAGAAACTTGACACAAATATCTCTCAGGTGGTCCAGCATGGCTTTATAAAATCTCAGGTGGCCAGAAATTTGCGTGTAGTGGACGCAACATCGCATGCCACCTTACCGCCAGATTTCTATTCTTTAATATTCCTTTTTCATTTCTTTTTTTTTTCTTTTTCATTTTCTCTTTCTCTTTTCCACCCTACCGTTCCAGAGTCCCAAACCCACCTCAAAATTGTCGGTGTCAGATCTCCCTCTTCCTCACCAGCTAGGGTTTCTTCAGATCCACATATCTCCTTGATTTCACACTCCATTATTAATCATCCCCCAGTTCTTGCAATTTTGATTTGGGATTTAGGGTTTTGTTTGGGAGGTATTTGTGGAAATGCCGAATCCATTCTGGTGACTGAGAGTTCATGAAGGATCACGATAAGGTGTTAATAATATCTTTTTCGATAGTTTGAAGAGGATTAGGTGGGATTGGGCCTGTTCTTTCACCATTCGTAGCCGAGGACTTGGGAGAAAATGCAGCTGAGTTTCTGAATTCTGCACCGTAGGTTTTTTGGATCACTCGATTCATTGTGGGGTTTCGGAATAATTCAGAAAACTACAGCGTGATCACTGAAAGAAAGTGAGATTTTTGTTTTTTTGGAAATTCAGCCTGATGAACTTACAAGCTTTATCGCTATGTTCATCACTGGTTGTTTGTGAATTGTTTCTGATTTCAATGGTATTCCTTTTGTGTTTTTCTATTTTCTTGTGCTTTGGGATTGAGATTTTCTGGTGGATTCTATTTATTTCAATGGAAACAAGATTGCTGAAGAAAGAGAAAAAGAAAAAGAATAAAAACCTGAAATTAAAAAGGAATATGAAAGTAATAAAAAATTGGCAGCGAGGTGGCTGCCATGTGGCATCCAACTCACCCAAGTGTCGGGCTATGTGGGATTTTAAAGAATTGTCATGGTAGATAACCGCTAATAGGAGTATTAGTGTTAAGTTTCTTAACAGGGGGGTATATTTTGCCCTATACCGTAACTAGGGACAATCTTAACTAGTAAATGAAAGTGGAGGGTTATTTTTGACCCTTTTCCTTTTTAAATAAGTATATAACTGTATAGTATCAGCGGATTCAGAACGGGTCCCATTATCACTCAATTAGGAGATCTAAAGTTTCTGGGATTAACAATTATTGTAGACAAGGCTCTATTACACAGTATAATACTATAATTACACAAGGGCTGAGACAGTTCCTCACGCATTCTCAAACTTCTAGTTTCTCTGCCCTATTCTCTTCAATTCATTGAATGAGATGAGAATAAATTAATTTTTGAAAACAAGTTGGTGTCATAATAAAGAAACACTGGTACCAAAATATTCCAGCAGTTTCTTTTGTTTCACTTTCTTTAATTGGATAAATGGGTGAGAATAATAGCATTACAAGTCTATGCTTACTAGAAGTGTTGTGGCCAGTTAAAAAGGCACACACTTTATCATCAGAAAGCAACACTAACAGCAGTGTAAATTTGTTATGCTATTCAGAGATGATATTATTTCTCACAGTTCATCAGCTAACATCAATGGCTCAAGAGTGTTGAGAATAAACCTTTTTGAATGAAACAACACCCCAAGGGTTGTCCAGATGTTCAGGTTGACCAGAAATAACCAAGCGTCCAGCAGGATCAGACTGCACACGCACCTGGAAATTTTTTTAAATACATCGAGAGGTGTTATAACAAGGAAAGAAAAGACTATTTGGTATTATGCTGTGAATGACAGCTGCAGATAAACAGAACAGCAGAACACACCAGAAAAATATTTTCCATGTTATGGCAGAGAGTAGAATTGTAACTGTCAACTTTTGCATCGGCAATGTTAAGAATAACCATTACAAAATAGGAGATTAGTCTATCAATCAACTAACCAGCTAAAAACATTTTGAGATAGTCCAGTCAAACGTTGACACGAGAACACAGGATGCATAAGAATCCTAATTGGGTACCATTGAAAGTAAGCAGTGTAGGCATTTAAAAGATAACAGTTCGTTCTTATATGGTAAAATATGATCAAAAGTTATGGCCTAAGCTTACATACATTATGTTCAAATTCTATACAACAGTTATCATGTACAGCTTCCCAAGCTCATAGCGCAGGAGAAACAAAATGTCAGAATATACCTCTTCACGCAGAAGGCCAGGAACTAAAGCATAGACTTCATAGCAATCCTTCTGCACAGATAATTTAACATTGCAAGTTGATCCCCATGGAGAACATATAACATGCTGCATTTAAAATCGAGTCATGCCAGTGTAGAAAGAGAAACGTACAGTTTTCTGCACATTGATCTTCACCCAGTCAGCAGGAGGGCCAATATCCACCACCATTATCTCCAAGCTGCAAATTTCGGGATGTAAAGGGGTTTATTAGTCTTCTGGAACTTAGAGATGCCTCCATAACAAGCAGCAGTAACAGGATGAAATTACTTATATGGAAATCGAATAAATTCCAGGACAGTAGCATAAAGTGCATGCCAATTAGAAACAAGCTGTATTCAGCAAAGTAACAATAAATCAAGAAAACAAGGACAATTCCACACTTAAATGTGATCATGCATGCCTTTCACAGAGAGAATTGTTCACAAGATTAGCAAAATGCGCATGCAAACTAATAATCTGCATTTCCTTTACAAAAGTGACCTGGATTTCACGTGTAAGCAACGAGTCCATTAAGAATCTAGAAGAAAAACAACCAAAAATCTTAACTGCGGTTTTGATACTTTCATGCCAATAACTTTGACAGCATGCTCCACGGGAGATGGCTTTTTCCGCTTCAAACCTTAATTGAGAAGAGAGCTCAGTGGAAGAAACTAAAGGCTCCAACTAAGATTGTTTCTGTAAAAGGATTAGGTAAAAAATGATACCAATGCTTTTAAGTTGCTTTTCACGCTTTGGCAAAGACACTGGGTTCTTCTCCTGCCAAAAGGAAAGGAAAAAGAAATAAATCAAAACACCATTTGGAGATGACGCATTGCTATTATCTTGGGGAATAAACTAGTAAACATCTTCACAAACCTTAATGATAGGATCTCCAACCTCACCATTACCAAGAAGACGTTGAGAATGCCAACCTTGCATGGCTCGAGCTGCAGCATCTCTTCTTGCTCTACCTGATCCAGAGGTCTGATTCCCCTGCAAGGAAAAGTTCTAATAGTATGATGCATGAAGCAATCATTTCCCATAGTTTGTATTGTTGTGATTCTACATGCTGTTTCCTTTTTATCGCATTCCAGTTTATTGTAGTACTTAATCCAGATATAGGAGTAGGAATTATGGTAACTTAGAAGTTCCACTACAATTAATTTCTTATTCAAGGAAGGCCTTAGCTCCGTTACGATAGTGGTGCAGCAACCAAGACTAAATGCACCTATATCTTATCATTGTTTTCTATGATAAAGAAGCATTGCATCTTATATATATAGTTATGAAGAATAGTAGGAGAGAGATTTCAAAAGCACAAGAGACAAAAAGAAAGACCAGTCCTATGCTACATTGGACTTGAAGCACAATGCCATTAGCTCAACAATCTGCAGGCTATTAAGGTTATCCAAATAGCTTATAAGTACCCAATCAAGGAAAGCTCTAGTAATCGGTACAAATCACTCCATTGTCTCGTGAATTTAGACCCCACTCCAACTAGAAAATGAAAACTGACTATCCAGTTTGCATTGGATAATCCATATCATATCTATAACTCTAATACTCGAGGAAAATCCACTTGATATCTTTTCCAATAAAGAAAAAGATCTCATTAATAGTTTGAGGAAAAAACACACCATACACAAGAAGTATACACAAAAGTAAAAAACCTACAAAAAGATGTGATTTTTGACAAATACCACCCAATCTTCTATACGCAAAGCAACTTCTTGAGTGCATGAAAAAGAAGGTAAAAAGATCCATGATAGCAAAAATCACCAGAATGATTTTATCACATAGAGATGGATTTCTGTCCTTGCTTCTTTGAGTCAAAAAAAGGATAAACAGTTCACCCTTAAACAAAATATGACCTAGGTTAAAGATGATGAACTGATTAACAACATCAAGCTAACAGGACTCCTCCTTTACAACATTGTAATCTTTAAGATTGAGAGTTCAAGAAAAAGGACTTGCGGATCCATAAGTAAATTTCCCTTTTTGTTCTAATTTTGAAGTTAGGAAGGACATCATGATCACTCTTCAATGAGGTGTGTCTGTCAAGGCAGAGATATAACTTCACTGAACATCTCCTCTTGCAGCAAGAGCACTTAGAGGGGTCATGACCACCAAATCTGTAGAGGGCATCATCAGCTGCTAATTTACCACTTACAATTCTCATCACGGAGGAGAAGACATTAAATGGTAGTTTGGGATGCCAAATTTTTGAAGCTGTGAAGGACTGGCCTTTCCATTTCTCAGATGTACTCTCCAGTTTGGTCTGCAGTTCAGACAGCATAGTCATCCCTGTGCTTATCAATAGTAATATTGAACACTTTGCCAACCAAGGCAACAGGCAAAAGCTTTCTGAGATTCCTTTCTTGTCATGTTCCATCCTTTATAAAGTCAGCCACTTTGATTTTATTAGATTTAGTGCCCTGGTGGATTTACAAGCCAAAGCTCCATCTCCTAACCAGTCGTCCCACCAGAAGGAAACTTGTCCTGTTCCAATTTCCCATAGATATTAGATTCGCAAGTCTTCTTGCTGTCCAAGAATCTGACACGAGTAAGATTGTTCATATCTCCATACTGGTGCCCTCTCTTACAGTATTTGGCTTCTAGAAAATCCCTAATCAAAGAACTTGACCTAAAACTCCACTGATTCTTAGCTGCAAAAGCATCATAATAAATTTGAATGGACCTGAAGCCAACTACCCCTTCCAAGGAAAGAAAACATAGGTCCTTCTAAGCCTTCAGTAGGATTATCTTTTCCATCACTACTTCCCCAAAAGAAGTTGGCCATAACTTTGTACATTTGGTCAAGCGTGGTTTTTGGAGGCTGCACCACAGACAATATGAAGTGGCAGAGAAGCTAACACAGATCTTATCAGAACTGCCTTACCGCCAAAGGTATGGTAAAAGGGAAATGGAGTTGTGAAAACCTAGTGATGGCTTTGATGTCTGAAATGAGGTTAACGAAGGCTCTAGGATGGACTAAAGAGCCATACAAAGTCTTTTCATCATCATAGCAATAGAGCTAAGATCCACAGAAGAGAAGGATGGTATCATCCGCATAGCAAAGTTGTATAATCACTGGCCCTTTTTATCTGTATGAAATGGAACAAGGTTTTCATTCAACAATTAATCCAATGTTTTGGACGAGTTCTGCCTCAATCAAAAAAAGAGATGGTGACAATGGATCCCCTAGCTTGAGCCCCTTTACTAGACTTAAAACCCATGTCTGGCACCATTGATATTGATAGACTAACCATTATAGACCATGACTCTTCAAATCATACCAATCCACTTTTGAGGACGGTATAAATAATCCCTAGACACGCTGTCATAGGTTTCAGCCATGTCAAGTTTGAGGATTCCATTCCTTCAAACGGAACTCCCAAAATTGAGGTATTCGCTCCAACTCATTTGAATAATTAATTCTCCCTTCCAATGATAGCAAATGGCTGTGGATTTATTGCAGATGCAATAAAATTTTTGGAACCAGAGTATTAGACATTATGCCCTAGCTGGCTAGCTGTTAACTGAATCATGCTGATTATGTAACCCAACACCCCTGTTAAGAAGACCTCAAAGAGCCTCCCCAGCCACCTTGTTTTCCTTCTCTGCTGTAAGACTAGCCCACTCCCTTAACTCTAACGTTGAAGGAGCATCATTCTTGCAAGGAATTGGCCCATCAGAAAGAGGCAGTCAGGGTCATGTGACCTCCCAGTTTTTGTTTTCCTCTCCCTTCTTCATTCATTGCATCTGCCAAGGTCGGGGCCTTTTCAGAACTCGATCCCAGCATAATTTGCACCTTCTCAGGGGTGTGGAGGCTTTGAGGCTTGCTGAAAACCTGTTCTCCGAGGACCTAATGTATTCCAAGCTCCAGTTTGTTCTTCCACAGTGTTTGTAGGTGGTTTCGGGATTGGGGGAGACAAAAGAAGTCAATCATGGTTGTTCCAATTTGTGATTACAGTCAGGTTTTCCAATTTCACACGGTCCAACCTAGTTTTATTAGTGAACCACGTCAGCCTTTGTGTCCAGGTCGGTCACTAACCCAAGGTCATTCTCGGCCTTCCCCTTTATCTCAAATTCAAAAATACTGGCAGTCTCTTCCTTACCACCTGTTATGAGTGCTTCCAGTCCAGCCAATTCTACTACTCTCCAGACCCTATTCCCCCCTCCCCCTGCCAAAAATTATTCCCCTTAGATTCTACCCCCTCATTGTCCTCTCTCCTAGAGTCAGCACCATAGGACGGAATTCTGGGTAAATCCAGACTATGTACTCGGACGATTTTAAATTTGGGGTAGATCCTACTCTGATACCATGTAAAATTAGATCTTGGGCTTAACTCATACCCCAAAAGTTAGCTCAAAGGGAGGAGGATTGTTCAAGACTTATAAGGAGTCCATCCATCTCATCAACCTACAATGTGGGACTTCTGTCATTCTTTAACAAGACCTATTAGCTTGATAGACAGTATGTGTAAAATTCTCAAAAGTGCTTACTGAAGCTGAAAAAAGTGATGTCCAAGCTTGCTGATTCACAACGACTAGTTTTATTCCAAGGAGACCGATATCGATGATGTAATCATAGTTAATGAAGTTGTAGATTCCAGGTTAGTCTCAACAAACTAGGAATTTGATGCAAATTAGACATTGAGAAAGCATATGGCCATGTCAATTAGGGCTTTCTTATGGGTATGCTACAAAAGATGGGCGTTGATCACAAATAGAGACAATGGGTTAAATTTTACATATCTTCAGTGAGCTTCTCAGACCTCAGTATCAGTAAATGGCTCTCCAACAGGATATTTCAGGTCATGGAGAGGTCTTACGCAAGGTGATTCCCTATCACCCTTCCTTTAATACTAGTCACAGAGTAAGGGTGTGCAAAAACCGAACCAACCAATAAATTGAATCGAAAAAATGTTATTGGGTTAACAGGTTTTTAATGGTTTTATTAAAAAAATATCGTGTTATCAATTCAGTTTAGGTTTTTTAATACTAGATTATTCGGTAAATTGACAACCCATTAAGACCAAAGTAATTTACTACTTTACCCCCATGTAAATACTAAATATTAAAAACATACTCTTTTGTTTGTGTTACACTAGTATAGTTCTTTTCATGTTAGTTACTATTGTTTGTATTTTATGAGCATTTTGTAAAGTTACATTATTGTCCTGCCACCCCAAATTGTTGGAGAAGTCGTACACTTATTTTATGAGCATTTTCTTATTGGTTAAACAGCCAGATCAAAATACTAAGACTGATTCTAATTGTTTTGGAAGGTATGTCTGAGTTGCATGACAATCGGAGGAAAAGCTTCTTGTATCTAGTAAAATAGTACCAAACATGGAAATTTTAAAGTCAGTATTTGGAGGTGAAGCGGGTGCCCTCCCAACCCATACTTGGGTATGCCTTTGGAGGCCAAATCCAAGTCTCTGGAAATCTGGAAGCGGGTGATTGAGAAGCATGAGAAGAGGCTAGCAAGGTGGAAGCCTCGGTACCTTTCACTGGGGGGAACTGATGGACTCTAATTGATTCTGCACTTGATGCACTCCCAACATATATGATGTCATTATTTCATGTCCCAACAGGAATCATCAATAGGTTGGATAGCATCAGGAGAAAATTTCTTTTGCAAAGGAACAAAGAAAGGAAGGGGTACCACTTAGTCAAAATGGTCAGTGAAAACAGTGATCACTGAAAAGAGAGTTGGGGTTTACGGATCAAGAACATGATGAACCAAACCAAAGTTTTGAGAATGAAGTGACTTTAGAAGCATCAAATGATAATCAAAATTTATGTGGCTCAGTCATACAGCCAAAATATGAAGAGTGATATTTAAATGACAAAGGAGGTTACCACCCTTATGGTGTTAGCTTCTGGGAATCCATTAGATTACTTTGGAATGAATTCAAACCAAACACCAAGATCAAAGTGCTAGACGGCATAAAAACTAGATTTTGGAAGGATAATTGGCATGTAAAAGGAAATCTGGAGACTCTCTTCCATGATCCTGATATCTAAAATTTGGTTCTCCAGCATCAGATTACTACAGCTAATTTATTCACTCCTCAAGAGTGGAATTTTGTATTTAGAATACACTTCAACAACAACAACAACAACAACATTACCCCAATGCCTCAAAGGTTCCCGCCCATTGCGGGGTAAGGGGAGGTCGGATGTACGCAGCCTGACCCCTATGTTTAAAAACATGGCGCAACTGTTTCCGGATGACCCATGATGAGCGTCGAAAGTTGCATTGACTAACTGCTACTTCACAATTGAAAGAAG
>JAABOM020000002.1:0-21602 GCA_011800125.2 Solanum clarkiae
GTTTAAAAATCATTAAAATAAAATACCAAGCTTCGTAAAAAATTAGACACTGTGACGGGTAAAAATTGGGTGTCAACGTCTAACATATTTATTGATTCCCCAGATAGTTTGAAATAATTATGTATTATTTCACTTGTCAATAATCTCATATTAGATTTCAAGTCAGATATCAGTAGACACATATATTTTTGCAATCAGTTACATTCTTATATACAAATACATAGGGAGGGGAGAGAGGCAAACAAGAATGAAGAAAGACGAGCAATGGAGGAAGAAGGAGAGAGGGAGTCAATATATCTCAGATACATATGAATTATGCTAGATTTATGTATCCAAAATATCAATATATTTTAAAATACAAATACACAGGAAGAGAGGCGAGTGACAAAGAAGAGAGGCATGTAAGAGAGTGTATATCTCAAATACCTGAGAATTACTTGAATGTAGTGTATCTAGAACAAATTATACCTAATTTTGATCCCATTTATTTGGTGACAGAAATCTAACAGGGTTTTAGTCTACGATGGGTGAGGAAAGGACTACAATGTCCTTGCTTTTAAAACTGATCGTCAAGTACCGTGATGGAGCAAGTCCACAATGCGGATTGTTCCATTTCAGTTCATTTTTTGATGAAAAAATTAAAACGCATTCAGAAACTGTTTTTATATAAAATAACACATAAATCGCATTTGTAAAATGCGTTTTATGTGTATTTTATGTAAATCGCACTGTCCAGTGCATTTTATGAATAAAATTCAAAAATGAACTATGGTAGAGTAGGTTCACGACATGGACCTATCGCGTACCCTTTTGGTTTTACAATTTTGCTCTGAAAATTATCTTTTGATCTGGTTGGCCTAAAAATCAATCGAGATCATTTTTCCACACAATTTTTTGTGCTGATTGTGATTTCGACCTTGAATTTATAAAAAAAAATCTGAGAAGATGTGTTATGCGAGTGTGCTCTCATTTACGGGGTATTTTGATAATTTTACGAGGTGTAGCACTCGCTTTTGAACCATAATTGAGTTGATGATCGTGTCTTCTCATGCATTATTTGATATTGAGATTAATGATTTTCATGCACTAAACAAAGTAAATTTTTTACATTGAGGTGATGTATGATTTAAGGAGTTCTAAATGAAAATTGAAGATTGAGTTTAATGATGTTTTGAGCAAGAATTTTTTATGAGAAATAAATGATTTTGAAAGTATAGTTATTTGATTAAAGATGATGAGACGAGGTTAATGTTTTAAGTTAAAGTTTAATGAGATGATGTAGAAAATTCGCATATGATATGCATGTAAAAATTAAGTCTCAATCATGAGAGTATGAATTTTAATTTGGTCAACTTTTTTTGTTCTTCGAATTTTTACAATTCAATACTCAATTATATTCTAAATAAGCTCAAAATAAAAAATAAGTTTCATATATCATAAAGAACAATCTTCAATAATGAATTTATTAAAATAACAATAAAGTTTTTAAAAAACATTTAATGTTATTTTTAAAAATATTTTCATGTATGCATGAGTTTGTCATAAACTCGTGTTAAAATTGACTTATTTCCGTTGTTTGTGTTTGAATTTCTTATGCCAAAGAATAATTATTTATTTTTTGAATATCAACATCCATAATAACTTTAAAAAATTTAAATTTGAAATATAAATTCCATATATCATATAGAATAAATTTCAAAAAGCAATTTATCCAAAGAACGATGACTCTAATAAGTTCATTCAACAAACCATTTAGTTTTCTTTTCATATATGAACCATTCAGTCATACATGAAATATATATATGTCAGGCCTCCACCAGACCGTCGCCAATACCAACTCCAACGCTAGGCCCATAAAATCCTACCAGGTCTCTGTCAACAACGTCGGGTCACCTGGCGCTTGTATAATTTTTTGAGAATCTCGCGTTGGAGCCCTATGCAGCGCCAAAATCCGTGGGCTAACACCCACAGAAAACTGCCGAAATCGTCTGTCGGCTTCCTGGGCCCATAAAATCCTACCATGCCTCCGCCAACGCTGCTAGGCCACCTGGGCCTCTTGTCGGGCTTGTTGTGGACTCACTAATATAATTTTTCGAGAATCTCGGGGCGAAGCACCACGCAGTGCCAGAATCTGTGGGCTATCACTCACAGAAAACTACCAAAATCACTTGTTTCGGGTTCCTGGGCCCATAAAATCCTACCAGGGCTCCGCATGCACCGTCGGGCCACCTAGCCCTCTTTTTCGGCTCATTATACACCCACTCGTAAGATTTTTTGGGAATCCCACGCCGGAGCACAATGCAGCGCCAAATTACGTGGGCTAACACCCACAGAAAACTGTCGATATCGCTTGTTTCAGCTTCCTGGGCTCATAAAATCCTACCAAGCCTCCAACAACGCCACCAGACCACCTGGGCCTCTTGTCGGACTCGTTGCAGATTCATTTGTATGATTTTTCGTGAATCTCGGGCCAGAGCGCCACGCAGCTCCAGAATCCGCGAGCTAACAGCCACAGAAAACTGTCGAAATTGCCTGTTTTAGCTTCCTGAGCCTATAAAATCTAATCAGGACTTTGCCAACGCCGTCGAGCCACCTTGGTCTTTTGCCGAGCTTGTTGTGGACCCACTCAAATGATTTGTCGGGAATCTCGCGTCGGAGCCCTATATAGTGCAAGTATCCGTGGGCTAACACCCACGGAAAACTGCTGGAAGAGCCTGTTTCGGCTTCCTGGGCCCACAAAATCCTACAGGCCTCCGCCAATGCCGCCGAGCCACCTGAGCCTCTTTCTGAGCTCGTTGCGAATACACTCATATGATTTTTCGGGAATCTTATGCCAAATCCCCTTGCAGCGCCAGAACTCATGGGCTAAAACCCACAGAAAACTGCCAAAATCGCCTGTTTCGTATTCCTAGGCCAAAAAAATCCTACCATGGCTCCACCAACGTCGTCGAGCCACCTGGACCTCTTGCCGGCTCGTTGCGGACCCACTCGTGTGATTTTTTGAGAATCTCGTGCCAGAGCACCATGCAGATCCAGAATCCGCGGGCTAACAGCCACAGAAAACTGCTGAAATCGCCTGTTTTAGCTTCCTGAGCCTATAAAATCCAATCAGGACTTTGCCAACGCCGCTGAGCCACCTTGGCCTCTTTCCGAGCTTGTTGCGGACCCACTCGAACGATTTGTCGGGAATCTCGCATCGGAGCCCCATACAGTGCAAGCATCCGTGGGCTAACACCCACAGAAAACTGCCAGAAGCGCATGTTTCGGCTTCCTAGGCCCATAAAATCCTACCAGGCCTCCGCCAACGCCACCGGGCCACCTGGGCCTCTTTCCGGGCTCATTGCAGACACACTCGTATGATTTTTTGGGAATCTTATGCTAGAGCCCCTTGTAGTGCCAGAATTCGTGGGTTAAAAACCACAGAAAACTTCCAAAATTGCCTGTTTCGGCTTCCTGCGCCAAAAAAATCCTACCAGGGCTCTGCCAACGTTGCTGAACCACCTGGGCCTCTTGCCGGGTTCGTTCCGGACTCACTCGTGTGATTTTTGAGAATCTCATGCTA
The DNA here is from genome assembly GCA_011800125.2 of Solanum clarkiae. NCBI lineage: Eukaryota > Viridiplantae > Streptophyta > Magnoliopsida > Solanales > Solanaceae > Solanum > Solanum clarkiae. The sequence goes on from JAABOM020000002.1 coordinate 3,563, forward strand.
GAGCCCCATGTAGCACTAGACTCTCTGGGCTAACACCCATAGAAAACTGTCGAAATCGCTTGTTTCGGCTTCTTGGGCCCATAAAATCCTACCAGGCCTCTGCCAATGCTGCTAGGCCTCTTACCGGACTCATTGCGGACCCAATCGTATGGTTTTTTGGGAATCTCACGCTGGAGCACCATGCAGCGCCAGAATCTATGGACTAGCACCCACAGAAAACTGCCAAAATCGCTTGTTTCGGCTTTCTAGGCCCATAAAATCCTACCAGTCCTCCGCCAACACCATCGGGCCACCTGGGCCTCTAACTGGGCTCCCTATAGACCCAATCATATGAATTTTCGGGAATCTCGCGCCGGAGCCCCATGCAGCGCTAGAATTCGTGGGCTAACAGCCACAAAAAACTACCAAAATCGCCTGTTACAGTTACTTAGGCCCATAAAATCCTACCAGGCCTACACCAACACTGCCAGGCCACTTAAGCCTCTTATCGGGCTCATTGCAGACCCACTCGTATAATTTTTTAGGAATCTCGTGCCGGACCCCATACAGCGCTAGAATCTGTGAGTTAACACCCACAAAAAACTGCCGAAATCACCTATTTCGGTTTTCTGGGGCCATAAAATCTTAACAGACCTCCGCCAATGCAGCCGGGTAAACTAGGCCTTTTGCCTAACTTGTTGCGTATCCACCTGTATGATTTTTCGAAAATCTCGTGCCGGAGCACCATGCAGCGCCAGAATTCATGGGCGAACACCCTAAGAAAATTGTCGACATCGCTTGTTTCGGCTTTCTGCGCCTATAAAATCTTACCAGGCCTTCGCCAATGCCGCCGGGCCACCTGGGACTCTTGTCGGGCTTGTTGCGGGCCCACTTGTATGATTTTTCGGGAATCTCACGCAGGAGCCCCATGCAGCGCTAGAATCCATGGGCTAACACCCATAGAAATTGCCGAAATCACTTGTTTTGGATTCCTTGGCCCATAAAATCCTACCAGGTCTCCCCCAATGCCTTCGGGTCACCAGGGCCTCTTGCCGGGCTCATTGCAGACCCATTTGCTTGATTTTTGGGGAATCTCGCGACGGAGCCCTATGCAGCACTAGAATCTGTGGGCTAACACCCACAGAAAACTGTCGAAACTGCCTATTTCGGCTTCCTAGACCTATAAAATCCTACCAGGCCTCTGCCAATGTTGCCGAGCCACCTGAGCCTCTTGCCGGGCTCGTTGTAGACCGACTCGTGTAATTGATTGAAAATCTCGCGCCAGAGCCCCATGCAACGCCAGAATCCTTGGGCTAATTCCCATAGAAAACTGTCGAAATCGCCTGTTTCGGCTTCCTAGGCCCATAAAATCCTACCAGGCCTCCGCCAACATCGTCGGACCACCTGGGCCTCTTGCCGGGCTTGTCGAGGAGCCACTAGTGTGATATTTCAAAAATCTCGCACCGGAGCCCCATGCAGCGCATGAATCCGTGGGCTAACACCAACAGAAAAATGTCGAAATCACTTGTTTCGTCTTCTTGGGCCCATAAAATCCTACCAGGCTTCCGCCAACGCCATTGGGCCACTTGGGCCTCTTGTCGAGCTCGTTGTGGACCCACTTGAGTGATTTTTGGGAATCTCGTACTAGAGCCCCATGTAGCGCCAAATTCTGTGGGCTAACATCCATAGAAAACAGCCAAAATCGCCTATTTCGGCGTCGCGGGCCCATAAAATTCTACTAGGCCGCCACCAATGCCTCCGGGCCACCTAGGCATCTTACTGGGCTCGTTGCGGACCTACAATATGATTTTTCGGGAATATCGCATCGGAGCCCCATGCAGCGCCAGAATCCATTGGGTAACACCTCTAGAAAACTGCCGAAATCACTTGTTTTGGTTTCTTGGGCCCATAAATCCTACCGGGCCTCCGCCAATGCCGTTAGGTCACCGGGCCTCTTGCCGAGCTCATTACAGACCCATTCATATGATTTTTGGGGAATCTCGCGATGGAGCCCCATGCAACACTAGAAATCTGTGGGCTAACACCCACAAAAAACTGCCAAAATCATCTATTTCGGCTTCCTAGGCCCATAAAATCCTACCAGGCCTCCGCCAACGCCTTCGGGCGACCTGGGCCTCTTGCTGGGCTTGTTGAGGACCCACTCGTGTGAAATTTTGAAAATCTCGCGCAGAGCCCCATGCAGCACCAAAATTCATGGGCTAACACCAACAGAAAACTGCCGAAATTGCTTGTTTCATCTTCTTAGGCCCACAAAATCCTACCAGGCTTCCGCCAACATCATCGGGCCACCCTGTGCCCCTTTCCGATCTCGTTGTGGACCCACTTGAGTGATTTTTTGGGAATCTCGCACAAGATCCCGATGCAGCGCCAAAATCTGTGGGCTAGCACCCACAGAAAACTGCCGAAATAGCTTGTTTTGGCTTCCTAGGCCCACAAACTTCTACCAAGCCTCCGTCCACGCCGCCGAGCCACCTAGGCCTCATGCCGGGCTCGTTACGGACCGACTCGTGTGATTTTTTGAGAATCTCGCATTAGAGCCCCATATAGCGCCAGAATTCTTGGGCTAACACTCATAGAAAAACTGCCAAAATCGCCTATTTCGGCTTCCTGGGCCCATGAACTTCTACCAGGCCTACGCCAACGCTGCCCGGCCACCTGGGCCTCATGCTAGGCTCCTTGCGGACCGACTCGTTTGAGAATCTCGCGCCGGAGCCCCATGTAGTGCTAAAATTCTTGGGCTAACACTCACGGAAAACTGCCGAAATCTCCTGTTTCGACTTCCTTGGCCAATAAAATTCTATTAGGCCTCCACCAACGCTATCGGGCCACATGGGGCTCTTGTCGGGCTTGATGCGGATCCACTCGTATGATTTTTAGGGAATCTCGCACCGGAGCCCCATGCAGCGCTAGAATCCGTGGGATAACACTCACAGAAAACTACCAAAATCGCCTGTTTTGGTTTCCTAGGCCCATAAAATCCAACCAGGCCTCCCCAACACCGTTGGGCTACTTGGGCCTCTTGCTGGGCTCATTGTGGACCCACTCATATGATTTTTCGGGAATATCTCGTCGGAGCCCTATGTAATGCCAGAATTCGTGGGGCCAACATCCAAAGAAAACTGTCGAAATCGCCAGTTTCGACTTTTTAAGCCCATAAAATCCTACCAGCCCTCCGCCAATTCCATCGGGCCACTTGGGCCTCTTGCTGGGCGCATTGCAGACCCACTCGTATGCTTTTTCGAGAATCTCACGCCGGAACAGTAGAATCCGTGGGCTAACACCCACAGAAAAATGTTAAAATTGCTTGTTTCGTCTTCTTGGGCCATGAAATCCTACGAGACCTCTGCCATCGTCGCCGGGCCACCTGAGCCTATTGCCGGGATCGTTACAGACCCACTCGTATGATTTTTTGGGAATCTCTCACCAAAGCCCCATGCAGCGCCAGAATTTAGGGGCTAACACCCACAAAAAACTGTCGAAATCTCTTGCTATAGCTTCTTGGGCTCGTAAAATCCTACCAGACCTCCGCCAATTCCGCGGGGCCACCAGAGCTTCTTTCAGGGCTCATTGCGGACCCACTCATATGATTTTTCAGAAATCTCGCCCCCAAGCCCCATGCAACACTAGAATTCGTGGGCTAACACCCATAGAATACTGCCAAAATTGCATGTTTCGATTTCCTGGGCACTTAAAATCCTACCAGGCCTTTGCTAACGCCACCGAGCCATCTGAGCCTCTTGCCGGGCTCGTTGCGAACCTACTCATATGATTTTTCGAGAATCTCGTGGCGGAGCCCCCATGCAGCACTAGAATCCTTGGGCTAACACCCATATAAAATTGTCGAAATCGCCTGTTTGGGCTTCCTGGGCCCATAAAATCCTACCAGGCCTGCGCTAACACCGTCGAGCCACTTGGGCCTCTTGCCGAGCTCGTTGCGGACCGACTCATGTGATACTTCTAGAATCTCATGCTGGAGCCCCATGCAGCGCCAGAATACTTGGGCTTACACCCATAGAAAACCGCCGAAATTGCCTGTTTCGGCTTCCTGGGCCTATAAAATCCTACCAGGTCTGTGCCAATGCCGCTGGGACACCTGGGCCTCTTGCCGGGCTGTTTGCGGATCCAGTCGTGAGATATTTTAGGAATCTCGCACCGGAGCCCCCATGCAGCGCTAGAATTCGTGCGCTAACACCCACAAAAAACTAAAAAATCGCCTGTTTTGACTTCCTGGGCCCATCAAATCCTACCAGGCCTCCGCCAACATCGTCGAGCTAACTGGACTAATTGTCGAGCTTGTAGTGGACCCAATTGTATGACTTTTTGGAAATCTCACGTTGGAGCCCTATGCAGTGCCAGAATTCGTGGGCTAACACCCACAGAAATTTTTCGCAATCACCTGTTTCGGTTTCTTGCGCACATAAAATTCTACCGGGCCTTCGCCAATGCCGGGCCACTTTGGCCTATTGTTGGGTTCATTGTGGACCCACTCATATGATTTTTCAATAATCTTACGCCTGATCCCCATGCAGCGCCAGAAGCCGTGCGCTTAACACCCTTTGAAAAATGGCCAAAATCGCCTGTTTTGGCTTCCTAGGCCATAAAATCCTTCCAGTCATCGGCCCACGCTACTGGGCCACCTGAGCCTCTTGTCGGGCTCGTTGCAGACCTATTCGTATGATTTTTGGAGAATCTCGCGCCGGCGCCCAATGCAACACCAGAATCTGTGGGCTAACACCCACAGAAAACTGCCAAAATAGCCTGTTTCGGCTTCCTGGGCCCACGAAATGCTACCAAGCCTCCGTCAATGCTGCCGGGCAACATGCGCCTCTTGTCAAGCTTGTTGCGGTCCTACTCGTATTAATTTTTGGGAATCTCGCACTGGAGCCTGATGCAGCACCAGAATCTAGGGGTAAACACCCAAAAAATTATTGAAATCACCTGTTTGGGCTTCCCGGGCCCATAAAATCCTACCAGGCCTACGCCAACGCCGCCAGGCCACCTGAGCCTCTTATCGGGTGCATTTCAAACCCACTTGTTTGATTTTTTCGGGAATCTCGCGTTGGAGCCCTATTAAGTTCTAGAATTCGTAGGCTAACACCCATAGAAAACTGTCAACATCGCCTGTTTCGGCTTAATGGGTCTATAAAATCTTACCAGGCCTCCGCCAATGCCGCAGGGCCACCTTGGCCTCTTGCCGGGCTCTTCGCAGACCCACTCGTATGATTTTTCTGGAATCTCATGCCAGAGCCCCATGCAGCGCCAAAATCTGTGGGTTAACACCTACAGAAAATTGCCAAAATCGCTAGTTTCGACTTCCTTGGCCCATAAAATCCTACCAGGCCTCCGCCAACGCCGCCGGGCTACTTTGACCTCCTATTGGGCTCGTTGCGGACCTACTCATATGTTTCTTTTGGAATCTCGCATCGGAGCCCCAAGAAGTGCCAAAATTCATGGGCTAACACCTACAAAAAACTGGTGAAATCGCCTGTTTCGGCTTCCTCGGCCCATAAAATCCTACCAGGTCTCCGCCAACTCCACCGGGTCACCTGGGCCTCTTTCCAGCTTCGTTGCATATCAACTCATATGATTATTCAGGAATCTCGTGCCAAAGTTCTATACAGTGCAAGAATCCGTGGGCTAACACCCATAGAAAACTGCCGAAATCGCCTGTTTCGGCTTTTTTGGCCCATAAAATCCTATCAGGCCTCTGCCAACGCCGCCGGTCCACGGGGCCTCTTGCCGGGCTCGTTGCAGACCCACTTGTATAATTTTTTGGGAATCTCGCGTCGGAGCCCCATGCTGTGCCAGAATCTGTGGGATAACACCCGCAAAAAACTACCAAAATCACCTCTTTTGGTTTCCTGGGCCCATAAAATCCAACCAGGCCTCCGCCAGGCCACCTAGGCCTCTTGCCAAGCTCGTTGTGGACCCGCTCATATGAGATTTTGGGAATCTCGCACAGGAGCTCTATGCAGTGCCTAAATCCGTGGGATAACACCCACAAAAACTATCAAAATCGCCTATTTTGGCTTCCTGGGCCCATCAAATTCAATCAGCCTCTGCCAACGCCGCCGGGCCACCTTGGCCTCTTACCGGGCTCGTTGCGAACTCACTCGTATGTTTTTCGAGAATCTCACACCGGAGCCCCATGCAGTTCCAGAATCTGTGGGCTAATACATATAGAAACTGCCGAAATCGCCTGTTTTGGCTTTCTGGGCCCATAAAATCTTACCAGGCCTCCACCAACGCTGCTGGGCCACTTGGGCCTCTTGCCGAGATCGTTGTGGACCCACTCGTATATTTTTTGAGAATCTCGCACCAGAGCCCCATGCAGCTCACGAATCCGTGGGCTAATACCCCGCAAAAAATTGCCGAAATTGCCTATTTTGGCTTCTTGGGCCCATAAAATCCTACCAAACCTGCGCCAATGCCGCCAGGCGACCGGGGCCTCTTGCCAGGCTCATTGCGGACCCACTAATATGTTTTTCGAGAATCTCGCACCAAAGTCCTATGCAGTGCCAGACTCCGTGGCTAATACCCACAGAAAATTGCCGAAATCGCTTGTTTCAGCTTCCTGGGCCCATAAAATCCTACCAGGCCTCCGGCAACATCGTGGGGCACCTGGGCCTCTTGCCGATCTCATTGCAGACCCACTCGTATATTTTTCTGGAATCTCATGCCGGATCCCCATGCAGCGCCAGAATCCATGGGCTAAAACCTACAAAAACTACCAAAATCGCCTGTTTCAACTTCCCAACCCATAAAATCCAACAAGGCCTCCACCAACGTCGTCGGGCCATTTAGGCCTCTTTTTGGGTGTGTTATGATCCCATTCGTATGAGTTTTTGGAAATCTCGCGTCGGATCCCCTAGCAGCGCTAGTTGAAATCGCCTGTTTCGGCTTCCTAGGCCAATGAAATTCTACCAGGCCTCCGCCAATGCCACTGGGCCACATGGGCCTCTTGCCAGGTTCGTCGCAGATCCACTCATATGATTTTTCAGGAATTTCGCGCCGGAGCTCCATGCAGCGCAAGAATTCGTGGGTTGACACCCACAGAAAAAAGCCAAAAATGCCTGTTTCGGCTTCCTTGGCCCATAAAATTCTATTAGGCCTCTACCAACGCCGTCGGGCTACTTGAGCCGCTTGCCGGGCTCGTTGCGGACCCACTCATATGATTTTTTGGGAATCTCGCGCCGGATCCCCATGTAGCACCAGAATCTGTGGGATAACAGCCACAGAAAACTACCGAAATTGCCTGTTTCAGTTTCCTGGGCCCATAAAATCCAACCAACCCTCCACAAATACCGTCGGGCCACTTGGGCCTCTTGCCGGGCTCATTGTGGACCCACTCATATGATTTTTTCGGGAATCTCATGTCGAAGCCCCATGCAGCGCCAGAATCCGTGGGCCAACACCCACAGAAAACTGTCGAAATCGCTAATTTTTTTGGCTTCTTGAGCCCATAAAAACCTACCACCCCTCCGCCAATGCCGCCGGGCAACCTAGGCCTTTTGCCGGGCACATTGTAGACCCACTCGTATGTTTTTGGGAATCTCGCACCAATGTCCCATGCAGTGCCAGAATCCGTAGGCTAATACCTACAGAAAACTGTCGAAATCGCTTGTTTCGGCTTTCCGGGCCCATAAAATCCTACCATTCCTCCGCCAACATTGCCGAGCCACCTGGGCCTCTTGCCAGGCTCGTTGCAGACCCACTCGTATATTTTTCGGGAATATCGCACCAAAGTCCCATGCAGCGTCAGAATCCGTGGGCTAATACCTATAGAAAAATGTCGAAATCACCTGTTTCGGCTTCCTGGGCCCATAAAATCATGCTAGGCCTCTGCCAACGTCGTCGGGACAACTGGGCCTCTTGTCGGGCTCGTTGCGGACCCACTCGTATTATTTTTTGAGAATCTCACGCCGGAGCCCCCAGCAGCACTAGAATCTGTAGGCTAACACTCACCGAAAACTGCCAAAATCGCTTGTTTCGGCTTCTTGGGCCTATAAAATCCTACTAGGCCTTTGCCAACGCCTCCGGTCCTACTAGGCTAAAACCTACAAAAACTACCAAAATCGCCTGTTTCAACTTCCCAACCCATAAAATCCAACAAGGCCTCCACCAACGTCGTCGGGCCATTTAGGCCTCTTTTTGGGTGTGTTATGATCCCATTCGTATGAGTTTTTGGAAATCTCGCGTCGGATCCCCTAGCAGCGCTAGTTGAAATCGCCTGTTTCGGCTTCCTAGGCCAATGAAATTCTACCAGGCCTCCGCCAATGCCACTGGGCCACATGGGCCTCTTGCCAGGTTCGTCGCAGATCCACTCATATGATTTTTCAGGAATTTCGCGCCGGAGCTCCATGCAGCGCAAGAATTCGTGGGTTGACACCCACAGAAAAAAGCCAAAAATGCCTGTTTCGGCTTCCTTGGCCCATAAAATTCTATTAGGCCTCTACCAACGCCGTCGGGCTACTTGAGCCGCTTGCCGGGCTCGTTGCGGACCCACTCATATGATTTTTTGGGAATCTCGCGCCGGATCCCCATGTAGCACCAGAATCTGTGGGATAACAGCCACAGAAAACTACCGAAATTGCCTGTTTCAGTTTCCTGGGCCCATAAAATCCAACCAACCCTCCACAAATACCGTCGGGCCACTTGGGCCTCTTGCCGGGCTCATTGTGGACCCACTCATATGATTTTTTCGGGAATCTCATGTCGAAGCCCCATGCAGCGCCAGAATCCGTGGGCCAACACCCACAGAAAACTGTCGAAATCGCTAATTTTTTTGGCTTCTTGAGCCCATAAAAACCTACCACCCCTCCGCCAATGCCGCCGGGCAACCTAGGCCTTTTGCCGGGCACATTGTAGACCCACTCGTATGTTTTTGGGAATCTCGCACCAATGTCCCATGCAGTGCCAGAATCCGTAGGCTAATACCTACAGAAAACTGTCGAAATCGCTTGTTTCGGCTTTCCGGGCCCATAAAATCCTACCATTCCTCCGCCAACATTGCCGAGCCACCTGGGCCTCTTGCCAGGCTCGTTGCAGACCCACTCGTATATTTTTCGGGAATATCGCACCAAAGTCCCATGCAGCGTCAGAATCCGTGGGCTAATACCTATAGAAAAATGTCGAAATCACCTGTTTCGGCTTCCTGGGCCCATAAAATCATGCTAGGCCTCTGCCAACGTCGTCGGGACAACTGGGCCTCTTGTCGGGCTCGTTGCGGACCCACTCGTATTATTTTTTGAGAATCTCACGCCGGAGCCCCCAGCAGCACTAGAATCTGTAGGCTAACACTCACCGAAAACTGCCAAAATCGCTTGTTTCGGCTTCTTGGGCCTATAAAATCCTACTAGGCCTTTGCCAACGCCTCCGGTCCACCTGGGCCTCCTGCGGAGCTCATTGCAGACCTACTTGTATGATTTTTCAAAAATCTCGCGCCGGAGCCCCATGCAGCACTAATATCTGTGGGCTAACATCCACAGAAAACTGTCAAAATCACATGTTTCGACTTCTTGGGCCCATAAAATCGTACCAGGCCTTCACTATGATTTTTCAAGAATTTTGCGCTGGAACCCCATGCAGCGCCAGAATCCATAGGCTAACACCCATAGAAAACATATATATATATATATATATATAGCCATAATAATAGCAATTTTATATATCATATTTTTGTTGAAGAATACAAAAGCCCCACATTGGTGGTTAATGAGATGGTCAGACTCCTTATAAGGTTTGGACAATCCTCCTCCATTTGAGATAGCTTTTGGGATGTGAGTTAGGTCAAGACCTAATTTTACATGGTATCAGAGCAGGACCCATCTCACTCAATGTTAGGCCCCCAAAAATTAAAAGTTGCCCACGCACCAGATGTTGGGCGTGAGGTGAGGTGTTGAAGAATACAAAAGTCACGCATTGGTGGTTAAATTTGAAATATTACCCTAGTAGGTGGACACTAGGCCCAATGAGTTTTGTAATTTTAATAAAAAATGCACTATTTTAGTTTTTTTTTTTTTAAAAGTTTGACATTAGCATTTTGGAGAAAATATTAGAAACAATGAATAGTAACAAGTTAAAAAAACAAAAATAAAAAGAGGTTACCCTAGTAGGTTGGTTGAATAGGTAGCTCAACTTTCAAACTATCACATAGTTTATTAAAATCTTTTTAAATTAAATGCTGAAGTAAAATCATCACATTACAACCCTCGAATTATATTCTAAAATTATAATAACACACCTAAATTTAATTAGGGTTTTATTATTCTTTTATGCTATTTTAAAAAAGAATAAATATACACTAAATGGTGATGTGATATGGAGAATGTGCAGAGTCTGGAAGATAAATGAGAAGTGAGAAAATGAGAAAACTTTCATCAATATTGAATACATGTTTATTTTTACGATTGATTTGGTACACATAATTGTTGATCTTAACATTATACATATTTAACTAATTTCATTTTTATCCTTATAAAATATTTATTTTCAGCACTTTAAACTTTTTATGTTTTTTCTTTATCTTTTCACTTTTAATTATTTTTAAAAAATTAGTTATATTTTTAAATTCTGAAAAACTACAAGATGGGAGTGTAATAATTACTGCAACTCAATTTTTTTTCTTGCAGAGAAATCATACGACACAAGGGACCCAAATTAAGTTGGTGCTCTTATATTCATTTAAGATGTAATGAGGGTCCTCCACTTTCCCTCCAGGGATATACATCGATCGGTTCGATTTGGGTTTATATATTATTAGTTTGATTTATCAGTTTTTGATTTTTAAATATGTTAAATTAATAACAAATTAATAAAATAATATTTATCAAATTTCAATTTATTGGTTTTAAATCCTTAACGATTTGGTTTTCGGTTTACTCGACAAGGATGACAATGTGAATTTGCATTAATAAAATAGATGAAGTATGAAAAAGTAAAAATTAAAGACTAAGTACTAGAGTTGGGTAACAAATCACTTAAGCACGATAAAAATTGAAATAGGTAAAGTATTACTATAGTATCCTATTAGTATTAAATTACTAATATTTAATATTTACAAAGGAGTAAAATAGTAAATTATGATAATCTTATTGGGTTATCGGTACGCAATAATCCAATAGTAAAAATCGATATCGAACCAATAACCCAATAATTTTCTTTTTTGCAAACCCATTAAAAACCTGATAACCTAATAACCTGATAACAATAAATCAATAATATTTTTATCAATTCGATTTATTAGTCAGTTCGATTTTTACACACCCCTATTTCCCTCTACTTCCTCGTCTTAATTTTAGTAATGGTGTTTAAAATTTAATTGAACACAAAATTAAAAATAATAATTTAAAACAAGTTGACTATAAAATATTTTATGAATACATAAATTTAAAATTAAATTATTATTAGACATGCAAATACATAATTTATTATTAGACATGCAAATACATAATTTTTAGAATTTGATTAAAGGAAATATAACAAAAATTGAGTTGAGAACATTTATTAAAAGAAAAGAAGTTAGATGTGCCGACAAAAGAAAATGTACTATAGCTTTATTCAAGGTAGCTTTTGCACTTATGAGATATTATTAAGTAATTCATCAATCTAATAATAATTATTCATTATATGAAAAATAAATATTTAGTAATTTTTATTCAAATTGTGAAATTAAGCTTATCATTAATGACAGTTATTTTTCTATTATATTTTTTATGATACTGTATTTATTATATTTAAAGGGTTTGTAAAATTACCCTTCTATTTATAATTTCTTAAGTAGTGTACAAAGTCAATGATGAACAAGTATTGTTAAACAGAAAGATTATATGAAAAAGCATATGCAAGTAACTGGAGCAAGATATTACAAGATGAAGAATCGAATCCTCTTCAAGAATATATAGCTATCAACCAATTGAGCCAGTAAAATTCCGTAGCTCATTTTTCACTAAGCAATGCTTGAAGAACTAGTTACAACATGTTTGATTAGCACATCAATGGGTTCAAATACATTACTACAAGTTAGGAGTAAAACACAACAAAGGAGCAAAGGGGTTTTAAAAAGTTAACACTCCAAACAAAGCTAAAAAAAATAACTCAACAAACAAGAAAAAGGCAGTAGAGTTACAATATGCACTAGCATATACATTATTGATCAACTTATTTTTAGCCCTTTGGTCACTTTAAATACCTTTGCGAATCGCTAGTTGAGGATGGAGAGATCTCGCCACCAAGACTCTCTGTGTAACACGAAGAATAGTTAGATTGTTGTTCATATCCGAAATTTACTCCTCTAAGGCTTTTAAAGCTTGGACTTCTAAGACTATGTTCATATCCTGATCCATAGCCTGAGGAGACATTGCCATAACGGTCAGGGACAGGGAAAGAAAGTCGTTTTTTAGCTGATCCAGCTCGATCCCTCTCTGGGGTTGATGGTCTTTGTCTTGGGGCACTTTGTGAACGAATTCTTGCCAAAGCAGACTCGGTAGCAGCCATGTAGTTAGGAATTGGTGCAGCACCGGAGGTTAGTCTAGTACGTTGGTGTGAGCTACCGTTAAAGGAGTAGTTATTATTAGGCCTAAGGCTTGGTGTTTGAGCGGTGTAGCAACTTTTTTCATCTCTTGGACATCGAGGACTAGCAGAGCGGACTTGAATAGGTCTTGTTTTGGATGGAGAAGGTGTAATGGGGAATTGAAAAGATGGATTTTGGTCAGTTCTATGAAGGGGTGAACTAGGTCGTTGGTGTTGATGTTGTCGTTCATCTGATCTTCGTAAATTAGGAGGTAAATACGAGTAAGGTTGCGAGGTATCCATTTCAACAGTTTTAACAGGATCAGTTGATGCTCTGCCTCTACCACTGTCCCATGGTTTTGCAGCCATCCATTGATGTTTTTCTCCAAAATCCGCATCACTGCCTATCGAGGAATTTCTGCCTGTTCTCCTCGTCTGTCACACGAGAAATAGGAGGGATTGGCAAGCTAACTTACACCAAGAAACAAGAAATAATAGAGATCAAAACCTGTTGAGAAAAGGCATCGGAGAAGGTCCTTTCGCATTTCAAAGCAGCTTCTTTTCGCTTTTGTAGCATTGCTTTTACCTCTTCAATAGTATGAGGCCTTTCATCCCAATCATCAGGAATGCTGCTTCCATCTCTCGACTGGCACATACAAATTCCGGTGAGTTATATGAAAAATATCTACATCTAGATCAATGCTCGTTGGATACTACAGTCAGGCCTCTCTATGACATCCTAAGTTTTCTTTGGAACAGATTTCAACGTTATGTTAAATACTCAATACTAATATGTTCTTTGTGATAACATTTTGCTGTAACAGCTTAAAAATATTCAAACAAGTGAAGTTGTTATACAGGTTTGACCGTACAACCAATCCCCTACTCACAAAAATGTCCATGGGTACGTGAAGGATCCTATTCAAGGATAGACACGAATGCAACAATATATTTGGAGAGTCTGAACAACATAGTACAACACTACTATAAGAAAGTAAATAAATGATACATCAAACATGACTTACCATTGATTTTCTATCTGAAATATCTTGAAGATACTGGGAATTCCACACGCTACCGTTGTCACTAAACGTTGATTTTCTACTTCCTTCTTGTGATTGCCTAAATCGCTGGTCCAGTACCCGCGCTTGAACTCTAACAAGAGCTTGCATGCATTTGAGAGTCATCTTGGCTTGTTTCCTAACATTGTGACCCCTCACTAAAGCTTGCAATTTCACTAGACCTTTTAGTGCTTTTAGAGCCCTTCTTGCCTTCAAAAATTCACAACAAAAGCAATTCAGTCAATCAACAACAACAACATATCCAGTGTACCCCTACATGAGGTGGAGAGGTTATTTTTGATAGACCATCCATTCAAAAAAGTAAATTCATTCAATCAAATTCCACAAATGGTAATATAAAGACAAGAAAACTAAGACCATGGCATCAATGACATTTTTTGAGTGTATGTCAAGAACTATATCAATCAAGTTACTCAATTTTATAATTTCCAACATCCAATAATCATAATTAATAAAAGAAACCATCTTTCCTTTTTCTCATTTTGTAATTAAGTGATAATGATGTCTAATGCTTGAATGTCATTTTAAAAATAAGCTTCATTTCTAAGAAAAACCATTAATTAAATTCTTGTTAATGTGGGAGGGAATCAAAATCACAAGGTGCATTCTTGATATGATTCAATAACTTCTTTTTTTTCTTTTGCTAAATGTATTTTATTTTCTACCAATTTGTGTTCACCTCGGTTATTGCATCACCACAAAATACAGATATCAGATAATTTTATCAAACAAAACTTCAATAAATATAAAGAAAAATCACCTAGTATTATTTATTACTTCATCTACTAATAAAAGTCGAATTTTTCAACTTCATAACTCACCAAATATCCCCTGAAAGCTGTTTGAATTATAGTTGCAGCCTTATGCTCCCTGTCATTGGGATAAAAAGAAGTATCAACAGGTGGCTTGGCTAGTCTAGCCACCTGTATAGCTGTAGCAGCCGTAGCATGTGCAGTTGCCACAGCTACAGCAATGGCATGATGCCTGGGGTCCGCTTCTCCAGCGGACACATCATCATTCTCGGTTTTAACAAGCGGAGACTGATGCTGATGCTTCCTGAAAAGCCACCTTCTCTTTTCCTTCTTCTGCATGAATTCAGAAAAAACAAGAAAGTTAGTAAAAACATGGATCTAAATTTGAAAAATAGGGGAGGGTAGGATATATAGGTTGGTGCCTTTTCTTCTTCATCTTCATCAATTTCATCTCTTGTTTTGATTTGTTTCTTCTTTTGAGGATCTTTAATAGGAGATCTAAAAGCTCTTTTAACTGCAGTCAACCAAGAAGAGGAGGAAGAAGAAGATGATCCTTTTTTGTTATTTCCCATAGAATAAGGAAATCATGAAAAAATGGTAGGAAAAGTAGTGAATGAAAAAAGATATACATAAAAGAAAGAACAGATACTAAAGAAAGTGGAAGTGAGAGATAAACCAAACTATCTTAGATACGCTCCGACACAATAAGTGAATTCAAACTCTTACAAAAATATGATATTTTTAATAAAAAATCGAGAGTAATATCAAAATTATTTTTAAACTTAACAAGAATTTAAGGATGTATTTCTCTCATATTGCAAGATTAATGATATATTTTAATTTAGCTAGCCAAGTAAATAGATATTTTTAAGGCTATCAATAGTTGGAGAATCAAATTAATAGTTCACGTCGAATTTAGACGTATTTTTAATACTTTCTTATTTTAATATGATAGATAATAATTATATTAGGTATCACTTTTTCGTGAGCTTCACCTCCTATTTATCTATATTTTTTCCTATGTAAGTTATATATGTTTATATATGTTTCAAAATGTACCTTTGAAGTTGATTAGATCAAGTATTCCTTTTATTTTTATCTAAATTAAAATGAAGGGAATAAAATAGATCTGTACTATCATCAATATAATTTATATGAGTTAAATCCTGGTTTTAGATTCATGTGTTATTCTAGTATTTAGGACTCATTTAGTTAGAGAATAAATTATTCTAATTATAATATTGGCTGAAAATGACAGAACAACCTCAAAACAATTAATTTTTTACATAAATAATTTCATAAATTCATCTTAATTAGATATAAAATAAATTCATTCTAAAATTAATCTTCAAATTAATTATTCATCATACTATACGAGCCTTTATTTTTTTTATTCATAAAATCTTGGAGTAACTGGTAAAATTGTTATCATGTGACCATGAGGGCACGAGTTCAAACCTAGAAAACAGTATTTGACAGAAATACAAGACAATATACATACTATAGACCCTTGTGATCAAATTCTTTTTCAAATCTTACACATAACAAAAGCTTTAATACACCCAACTTTGCGTTTCTTCCTTTCTTCATAAAAATTATTAATGTGTTGTTCGATGGTCCAAGAGGACAATGACAGTAGTGGGTGGTGTCAGAGTGGGGAAGTCAGCCAGCAGCTTTGAACACAAACTTTACTAGTTTTTTAAAAAGGAAGAGATGAGAGAGAGTAGTAGTAATGGTCTCTTCAATGTTTTCAGATCTATTATAGTAAATGATTATTCAATTCGTTCCATCGTATTATTTGATGGTGAGTTAACGAATATTTACTTTGTTTTATTATTATTTTTGAAAAACATCAATTACTATCGGGAGGGAATATTTCTATGAAGCAATTGACACATTGAAAGTATTGTGACATTGAGTTATTGAAAGAGTGTTTTTAGTAGTCATTCAACTTAAATAAAATATATCAAATTCAATAATTAAAAAAAAATCATGTTAAAGATAAAGGAAAAGAATAATAGCAGAGTGATAAATAAAATAGTAATAAGAATCCTTGACTTTCTATCCAATTAATCTCCGCCTTTCATATCCTCCATTCTGCTATCATGTCCTTATTAAGTTGTGCGTATATATCTAATCACTTCTCCTTAATACTTATCTAGCTGTCTCTATCTCATTTTATACCTATGATTGTTTCCCTCCAAAATTATCTTCACCATGAAGGTCATTGCCATTCTGTCCTGCATATCTTTACGCCTAATCCTACGCTCCTAATATGTCATATAACCATCTCATCATTCTTATTTTTAATATTTTAATTTTCTAGATATAAAAAAAATTCTTAATCGGCTAACACTGTACATACTTCATACATTATTTATGTATGACTAAAATAATATTTTTTATATATATAATATATGTCGAACCCCATTTAATTAATTTATATATTTACTTCTTCAAATTTTTAATTTCTTTAATTAAAATTCTAGCTCCATACCCGTCCCCCACCCTCAATATATGTATAATATATGTATGTGTAAAGTACCTTTGGCTTTTTAAATATCTTGACCAAACATCTCTCATATTTTTAAATAATTAATTCATCCCAGTGGATGCACTTTCACTCATATTTTTGGTTTCCTCCTTTCTATTTAACTTTCTTACACTTCCTTTTCTCCCACTCCTCCAACCAAAAAATAAATCTTGATTACCTCTCATGGTGTCACGTGATGCTACCATTCACCAAGGCATTTATATACTTATTTTATACGTTGCTTTTATTTTTATCCTTTATTTTATTATGTTATATCTTTTTCTCTGAATTCTGATTCAGATATGTTTCTTTTTTTATTTTATTAATGAAAAATCTTGCTGAATGTTGATGACGTACAAGAATGGCAATTTCCTCCGAGAAAATTTTTCAAAAATAATTTCTCTATCTCTATGAGATAGCGGTAAAATTTGCATGAATTTTATTTTTCCTAAATTTTACTAATGGGATTCCAGTGGATATGCTGTTATTGTAGCAATATTATTATAAAGAGATTTCACTAATATCAATGAATACAAATTAAATCATTTCCTCTGGTAAATTGTAAAGAGAAATTTTCGCATATAATCATTTAAAAATGTCTTATTATGTTCCATAGCTATAATTTGAATAATTATATTTTGTAACTATAGTTATAATAACGTCTGTATAGTTCGCGCAACATTTATATACGTTTGTATAATTAGCTATACAATTCGCAGTTTTTGTAAAATATTTGTTTATTTTGCTATACAATTTGTTACGTCGAAATTTGACCGACTTTTAAAATTATTTAAAATTTGTTCGAAAATCGAGAATTAATCAAAATTCAATTGATTTGAATAAAATCAATTCTCGAAATTCAAACGGACACAGAGTCGCCACCTAATTTTGTGGATAATTAGGAAACCATTAAAATATTTTTAAAAGACTAACAGAAAATCTTTTAAAAAATAAAGAAATAGGTTCGGGTTCAAATTTCCACTTCGAGAAGGTTTTAAGCACTCAAAATGGCCGCTAAATGCGATTCTCCGGCGATTAAGTATTTGACTAATTTTGAAAAATATTTGACTTAAAAGAAAATTAAAAATAATTGATTTAAAGTTTTGAAAATTGATTTTAGATGAAATAAATCAAAAGGGGTTGACAAACTAAAAAGGGATAAA
>JAABOM020000002.1:21702-34494 GCA_011800125.2 Solanum clarkiae
AGGGGCGCGTGCAGTGCGCGCGCCCGGATTTAATTAAATATTTTTTTAAAAAAAATAAATTATGAAAATTGTTTGAAATTATTTTTTTAAAAAAATATTGAAATAAAATACAAAGTTTTGAAAATTAATGACACCGTGACGGGTAAAAATTGGGTGTCAACACAATTCGTGCACAACGTTTGTCTAATTTGCTATACAATTCACAGTGCTTGTATACTTCACTATACGATTTGATTTGCATACAATTTTTGTATAATCGCGCGAATTATATAAAACTCAAATCATAATTACAGCTAAATGTTTACTGCGAATCATAATTACTTTAAACTATAACTATATTAACTAATTAACAAATATATATTTATTTATCTACATAAGTTTTCCAAATTGTAAACACACACATCCATTTGGGCTCCAATTGCTAGTATTGGAATTTTATAAACTCAAAAGTACAACTGTATTATTAAAGATAGGTCAAAGTCCAAATTGAATTTTTGATTAAAAAATTTCAAATTGGCAAAGGCATATTACACTATTTGAGATTCTTGTTACCTGTCAATGGAGTGTCATGCTCATGTTATTACACTACCCAAAATTTGAGGCAAATTATACAATTCCTTGTTCTTTTTTTTAAAATTGCTTTGGTATTTGCTATTTGTATTGGAGTTCGACAACTTTAAATTTGCGTTGCGTAGAGCCCATTCGAGGAAGTGCTCTCTACGAAGAATTTTTTTCATACTCAGAACCGAATCCTAGACCTTTAATTAAGAAAAGAGCAACTCCCTCCATTGTACCATATCGTTTGATAATATAATTCCTTCTTATTAACAAAGGAATTTAGCCAACATTTATTTCCACAGCTATAGATTTAGCCAACACTCTCTTGTGATTATATAATATGTCATACAATGACGCATATATAATTACATAAATCAACGACGTAACGTACATCTATATAATATGGCATAATATGGTATACCATATTTATCGACTTAAATATAATAATTTAATATTAAGTCTACATTTAATTATTTTATAAAAATGACTCTTGAACTGAATAGAAAGTGACCATAATAAACATATGGTGGTGGAACACTATTTTCAACATGGTTTGGTCAAATAAAATTATCAATGCCAAATGTAGCAAGAATTAAAACAACATATGTATAACCAGAATTAGAAATTGAAGTTTATGAGTTTTGATTTATTTATTTGAACTGCTAAGTTTTAAATTAATAATATGTATATATTCAATAAATATTAAAGATAAATATAAAATTTGTACTAAGGATTCTGAGTTTGATCGTACTTAATAAAGATACTACTAGCTCTGCCCCTGCTTAGATGTTTGAAACGGTTGTTAAAAGAATTAGCTTATATAATCTAAAATATTTTGTTTATATTTTAATAATTATTCCAATTTGTTAGATTGTCCATAAGCATGATTCTAATTCTAATTAAGTGAGATAATAGGCCATATATATACTCTATGTGTTTGGTGGGATCATTGTGTGATTAGAGAATTAATTATAAAAGGACAGGCCGACGAACTATAGCTTTCGCTATGCATAGAGTCTGAGAAAAGACTTGATTATTAAAAAAAATTATGTATTATTTTATAAAAGATAAAAGACGAAATAATTAATACTCCATGAATTAACTAAATTTTGTATAACTACTCTCAAGTTACTAAATCACGTATAACTCTGACGAACAATAGTCAAATGACTCCTAAATTAATTCTTTTAAAAAAAATGATAACTATCATTTTTTATTCCCGTTTCTTATGCAAGTTTAATTTTTTCTCTATGTTTATTTGTCAATATTTAGATCTACAAATATAATATTTTCTACCAAAATTTCCCTCCCCTAATCATCTCTTCTTCACCACCAAATTGAAGATTACAAGTAAAAAGATAAATGAGAAATACATCAAAAAAGACATAAATATTTAATGTGATTTGGTTAATAGACCTACATTCACATGAGGAGATGAATAACCACCGTATAAAAGAACATACAAAATATTGAGAAAAAGTAACCTCACACAATTCACATGAATGTCTGCTCACAAGTAACAAGACAAATGAGAAATACATCAAAAAAGACATAATCATTTAATGTGATTTGGTCAACCAACCTACATCCACATGAGAAGATGAACAATCCACTGTATAAAAGAGCAGACAAAATATCGAGAAAAAGTAACCTCACACAATTCACTTGAATGTCTGCTCATAAGTAAGAAGACAAATGAGAAATACATCAAAAAAGACAAACATTTAATGTGATTTGTTCAACCGACTTACATCCACATGAGGAGATGAAAATCTGTTGTATAAAAAAGCATACAAAATATTGAGAAGAAGTAACCTCACATAATTCACTTGAAAGTTAGAGCAGACACCAACAATTTTTTGATACAAACCAAACCTAAATTGAGAGATAACTTCACATGATTCGCTGAAAGTCAGAGAAGAAACCCAACAATTTTTTGTTTGATACAAGCCAAACCTAAATTAAAAGAGAAAAAAAATTAAAATGTTGCTTCCCAGTATCGTCAAACTGGAGACCTTTATTGTGTAAGACTAACGTCATAACCACTACACCACAGCAACTTCCATACTCTTATTAATGGCAATTATCTAAAAAGTGTATATATGAAATTCTATATAGGGTGTGTTTGGTACGTAATCTAGTAAAATATTTGTCACATCTCAAAATACTTTCTAGATGTCACTGACACCTGCTCATACTATTTGTTGAGAGAATCAAATATTCATACAATCCCAAACTATCCAAACACTAATAATATAGTATGTAACTCCAAAACTCGTCAATATTCATAACAATAGAGTTTAAATAGCAAACCAAAATTTGCATATCAATTTATGAAAGGAAAAGATCAATTAATAAAAATATCTCTAGCCAAAATCCCACAATAAGATCATGGAGCATCTAATAGAGTGAGATGAGTTTAACTGTTGAGCATACAAACCCCAAAAAATAAGAAAAAGCATAAACCATAATAGATAGAACTGAGGTAGTAGCATCCACGAACAATGCGAAGGCTCACCTCAGCAAAAGGGTCCACGGACACGAACTCGTCAACCACATGTCTCACCCTCTGCAACAGTACCTGCATTGACATGTAAGTAAGGAGTGAGCTATATATAAATATAACCTAGTAAGGTCCTCGACTCGCTACTTTAATACCCCTGCAACAAGAGTTATAAAATACATATGCAAAATGGATATACAGAAATAATATACACAAGAATATACTTCATAATAAGTTCAAACAAATGTTCAAAAAGTGTCACTACATATGTCAATTCAACCCACACTCAAAACCTATCATAAACGGCAACGAAGGAGATCAACCCATCACTTCGACAAGTCCATAGCAGCATGTACAATGCTCTTAAAATGTACTACGACAGCATGTACAAAGACCTTAACATATTACGGCAGCATGGCTATGCCCTTAACATATTACGGCAGCTAAGTATGCCCTTAGTAACCACATCACAGTAATAAAGAAGGGTATTCAGCATCGCACCACATATTACTCATGAAAATATTCGATATTCTTCTCAAAAATAGCATATCTAGGGTAAATCAAAGAAACATCAACTCTGTCAAGCGCATGCTTGTCTCAACACATACACCAGACAGAGAAAAATATATTTTTCAAAGCATGTTCGAAAAACAAGTACTAAAACTTAAAGTCTCGCTTACCTTGTTAACGACAAGTTCCACCACCTTACACGCATAGAACACCCACTAAAACAGCCTCTACTTTCCTCAATCTATGAAAAAATATTGATTATCGATATAAATTATGTTGGCTAAGCTCAAGTCAATATCCCTAGTTTTCAAGTTTAGGGTTAAACCCTAATACCCATTACCTTAGACTATAAAATTAAAGTAAAGGTATTCTTAATCTCATTGTTAAACTTAATCGGTGGAAATTCTATTAAATATGTTTTCAACTAACAAGAGAAAACATAATAAACAAGAAAATACCTGCACTTTATTACCCGAAACAGTGGTATACAAATCAAGTCAATTCTGTGTATGAATTTTTCGAATCACCTCGTGAGTTGTGTGTTTTCTTCAAAGAGAAAAGGACGAAAGAACACTTTTTTTTGTCTCTGTTTTATGCGCAGGTCAGAAGAAGAAAAATAATACGTTGCTTCTTTTCTTTCTTTTTTTTAATTGTTGCGCATCACTGCTTCTTTTAGGGATGGACTGCTTTTTTTTTTTTAAATCTTTTAATAAGAATTATTAATGATTAAAATTACCAATTAACCCTTGAAAATTCTTGGGAGATAGCGGGGCCAAAGGGGTGGGATGATCACGGGTAGGGATGACAAAATCAGACTCAACTCGCCTTTCTTGTTTAAGTTTGGCGGGTTAATAAATCCACCCATTTATTAGTTCAACTCGTTAAAAATTGGGTTGATATGCAAACCAAATTGACTCGAGTGATATATAGTCAAAATATTTTTAATTTTTTAAAACTTGATATGTTATATATAGTCATCATAGTAAAAAAATATAATTTTATTAGATATAATATTGTAAAAGAACAAACAAAACAACTAAAACTTTGTGAATTGGGTCGAGTTGGGTTTTGACCCGTTTTATAACTCATTATCTAACCTGTTTTGACCCAAGCAAATGCGGGTTGGGTTGGATCTTGATCCGTTAGCTGTCTTGATCCACTATAACTCATCCAAATTTGACCAACCCACCAATTGTCACCCCTAATCCCAGGGTAGGAGTTGGCGATGTTAGACGGATGAGAAGGATACAATAAATATAAAATGTCACATATAAAACATATTTTGCTACTTCTTTAAGAAATTTATTTTCATAATTTTACCTAGAGTTAGTTTTTTTTTTTTTTTTAAAAAAAAACATAATCCCAGAGATAATATTCTTCAATAATTTTGTCCAATGGAGAAAATGACTATTACAAATGATAAAAATGCACTCCAATTAACTTTCTATAGCCCAAACTTTAATTATGTAAAAGAGTATTACTATTTACATGATTAATTAGATCAAAAACATCTATCATTTCATGTGATTAAACATTTTGACTTTAATACACAAGACATTATTATTAAATATGTCTTGTTGTCTTCCTCAAATCATTCCATTAGACACGTGGCACAATGAGTCATTAGTTGATGATACTCTTGAAAAACTCCAAAGATCACATTGATCTTCTTGATAATCATGATTAGTGCTCCCACCTTCCACGATATTAGTATTGTACTGGTGCTCATAATCATGATTATAATCATTAATTGTTTGTCCATTAAGATGTGAAGCTACAAGACGATCAACAGCAATCCAATTATTCAACCCCCCTTCACAATTTATAGTAGACTTGTGGTCTCCACTTGAGGAATTTGGACTATCTAGGCTTGGAAGTTGCATGAATTTGTCATGGAAATTAGCGTCATAATTATTCATGACATGGTTTTCTTCCTTGCATGTGCTTGATCTCATGTAATGGAGTAGTTGTTCTAAGGCCCCTTCATCATTGGGATAGAGTCTCTCACTTATTCCAGTATCTGAAATTAACTGTCTCGATGGAGAACTAATCGTCTCTAGAGATTTGAAGTGATTTTTCTTCTTGAATATGCGACAAATAACCCAACCTTCTTCTTGTGTCGACTCTCCCATCACAATATTACAAACCTTTAAATCAAAACAAGCATCAAGTAATTAATATGTCAACATGCTTAACTTTTATACATTGATGGTGAAAAAAAAAACCGGATACTAAGCATAATATATATCACACACTTTTTGATTATGTTAAAGGTTTGGTTCATGTCCCTAGTAAAGGAACTAGAAATTCGGTGAATGATACATAAATTTTGTTATAGTTGTACTAAAGATGTGCTAAATTTAATACATATTCAAAACAACTAACATTTAATCTCCGTATATCACATAATTTTCGTAAAAAAGAATATGTATGGGACCGTATTTGGTACAAAGTGGCTCCACGCATGCATGTTTCTCTTCAACTTTATATGTTTCTGATAGAATAGACATAGGGGTCTAGCCTAAGCCCTACACTAATAATCATTGATGCCGAGTCAAATAAAATTAAAAAATAATAAGAAAATGTATACCACACTTTTTATTAAAATATACTACATAAAAACGTCACGAACTATTTCAAACCATAAGTTTTAAGAACCATTATGATATCATATTCAAAGTCTTCCTTTCTTTTCAAACTTTTGTATTTGATCAAATATACTTTGACATATAAAATGAAACAAAGATGATAAGTGTAATGGACTTACAATAAAACAAGAGTAAAAACGTTAAAAACTACTTGAGACCATAAGTTTTCGAAACAATTATAATATAATATTCAAAGTCTTTCTTTCTTTTCAAACTTCTGTATCTGATCAAATATGCTGTATCACATAAAACGAAATAAAGACGATAAATGTAATGGACTTACAATAGTACAAGAGTGCATATCATTGATGTGATCATCCAACCTATATTCATGCATGATCCAATCAGATTTTTGGCCATGAGGTGCTCTTCCTTTATAGAAAACTAATGTCTTCCTCATACCAATCCTTTGAGAATTAGAATATATGACTTTGTCACGACCAGTTGCTTTCCAAAATCCAGCAGCTGTTGCCCTATTTGTCCTTGTACCAGTTGGATACTTTTTATCCTTGTGACTAAAGAAATACCAATCATTTTGTGGAGTCGATCCAATTTTACATTTCTCTGCAAGTTTGTTACACAAAAGAATATATATATATATATATCATGATGGTATTCTGATCGAAACGTCTGGCAGAGTTTTTTTTAGTTGTGTACATTGAGGACAAAGGATAATTTGAGTTTAACCTTTATGTATTCAAATAATTATGGCACCTAAATGAATGATGACAAATAACTATTCATAACAAGTGAAATAAATCACTAGTCTAGAAAATAAGATTAGTTACATGTTACAACAGGTGATGAGATGAACCTAACATTTTCGACTCAGAGCATATACACAACAAGAAACACAAGGTAAAATCTTAATAGATAATGATTATGAACATGTAATTTCAAAAGTTGTATAAGAACTGACCCTATCAAATCAAAATCCTGATTTCGCTTCTGACCACAACATGTTAAAACTTACGAATTGTATAAAATTTTTTATACTGTCAGTGTATATAACTTAGATTACTATATAGGACACACCTTGAATATATCAAAATCCTGATTTCGCTTCTGACCATAATATGTTAAAACTCACGGATAGTATAAAACTTTTTATACTGTTAGTGTTTATAACTTAGATTACTATTTAGGACAAACCTTGAATATCCCAAGGCTCAAGCTTATTGAGATCAACTTCTTGGATTACATCCAAATCAATCTTCTCATTTGCAACTTTCTTCTTCAAGTAATATTGCAATAGCTCCTCTTCTGTTGGATGGAATCTAAATCCAGGAGGAACTTGAGATTGTCCATTTACAGAAATACTCATGTCCTCTGGCATAGAAATATATATAATTTATATTGTTTGTCCTACTCTTACTATATAGCAAAGTAGAACTAATTTATTAAGTGCGGAGATATATATAGTCAAGAAAAAATGAAGATGGTAATTGATTTTTTTTTTTAAAAAGAAAAACTATATAACCAAATGTAATGTTGGAATGTCATTTTATGTAGTTATGGTGGGGGCAATTTTTATTATGCATAGAGAAGAGCAAGCCACCAGCATAGAAAAAGAGAGATTACTGATATGGCCCAGAAATGGGTGGAATATGTGGGGTACCACAAAGAAAGAAAGTAACAAAAAGTGTCACTATATGTATATGAAATTATATAAATGTGGATAGTTAGTGACTCCTAGTTTCATGTAGTGAGTGTTATAGGCCATAGTCCTATTTAGGGAATGGCTAATGTGATGTAGATTTTGATAAATAGAAAAAGATGATGTCCTTGGTAAGCTGAATATGTATCATATTTGTCAAATCATTTTTATTTTCAATAATACTTCTTCGTTCTACTTCTGCTTCTCTTCATCTTCACTATATCGAGTCTCTCACGTCTCCTCATTGGGATATTTGCACATCTCTTTTTTATATGTCCAAAATTATTTCAGTCTCACTTCTCTCATCTTGTCCACCACGGAGGCTACTCCACTCTGTCTCGAATATCCTCATTCCTAATCAATCTTATCGCTCCTAATATGCCTACACGTTTATCTCAACATCCTCATTTTCGCCACTTGCATCTTCTGAACATAGGAGTTTTTGACTGACCAATACTCTGTCATATACGTCTAGCCACCACACTATAGAACTTACCTTTGAATTTTAGTGGTACCTTCTTATCACACAAGGCTCTAGATGCAAGTCTTTACTTGATCCGTGTTCCACTAATATGATAAGTGATATCATTGTCGATCTCCCCATTTACTTGGATCAGATACAAGATACTTAAATCTTTCTCTTTTGAGATAACTTATGTATCAAGTCTCATTTCTATGTCTGCCTCATGCATCACATCATTGAATTTACACTACAATATATTTACAATATATATATACACTTTTCGGTCCTACTCAGACCCTTAAACTCCAGAGTTTGTCTCCATGCCTTCAACATATTGTTAACTCAGTTGTGGGTCTCCTCAATCAAAATAATTTCATATGTAAATAGCATACACTACGATACCTCCTGTTGAATACGTCATGTCACTTAAATCATCCATCACCATGACAAATATAAAATGAGAGCATTAGGAAGTTCTTTGATGAGTCTCATCCACTATATATTATTAACTAAGTCTTGACTCCATCAAACATGTCATTTATCTCTCTAATATAAGTCATCGGTATACCTGCAGATTCCAAACACCTTCAGAGGATTTCTCTTTGGACTTTTTATGTTTCTCAAATTTCAAATATCTTTCGATCGCATGCTGATTTTTAAATAAAATTAAAAAAATTAAAATTATTTTTTATGATCAAAACGGACCTAACAAATATTTCACAAGCATTGTAATTACTAAAAATGCACTAACGGTTACAAAGAAATAGTAGGTGGAATACTGTTTTTTTGATAATGACAAAAGAGAAAACCAAAAACAGAAAAGAGGAAGAATATGAATGACCATGATGACTATTTGAGGAGTTTTGGAGACACTGAGCTTTCACAAGGCCCTTTGGAATCTGTTGGAGGAAAGATAGAAATGATAGGTTGGAGATACATGGATGGCAAAGATTGGTCACGGTCGAATCTTGTATCGAGTATATTTGAATTCATTATTTTTAATGTAAATTATAAAAGTTAAGTATGACAATAATAATATATTCAGCAAGGCCCTTTGAAATCTGTTGGAGGAAAGATAGAAATGATAGGATGGAGATACATGGATGACAAAGATTGGTGAGGGTCGAATCTTGTATCGAGTATATTTGAATTCAGTATTTTTAATGTAAATTATAAAAGTTAAGTATGACAATAATAATATATTCAGCAAGGCCCTTTGGAATCTGTTGGAGGAAAGATAGAAATGATAGGATGGAGATACTTGGATGGCAAAGATTGGTCACGGTCGAATCTTGTATCGAGTATATTTGAATTCAGTATTTTTCATGTAAATTATAAAAGTTAAGTATGACAATAATAATATATTCAGTAAGGTCTCACAAGTGGGGTCTAGAAAGGGTAAAATATGCGCAGATTTCACCACATAAAGAAGCTAGTTCCGAAAGACTCTCAACTCAAATATATCAGCCTTAAAAGCGGAAAATATTAGATATAAAAACGATTAGAGTGAAAACCAATTGAAAACTCATAAATACAATAAAAATAGTAAAATAAATGACAGTCAATAACGATACAGTATATAAAAACACGACTAATTCTACTATCCTACTATATCACAAGGTAAGATATGCATCATCCTACCATTACTAGCCTACTAACCTTCTACCCTAATACACGACTTCCACTCCTTTATAATTTTTACCTAAGATCATATCCTCGGTGATATAAAATAGCATGATATCGTGTCTAATCACCTCCCCCAAATACTTTTTCGATCTACCTCTACCCTCCATATAACCCCTAAATCCAACCATTTGCATCTCTTAACAGGAACGTCAACACTTCTTCTCATTAAATTACAAAAACGACAATATATCAATATAATCTAGAAAGTAGGTCCGAAGAAGATAAAATTTACGCCGAATTTATTAGGAAAAGAATAATAAACGAGTAAAACATAACAATAAAAACTTCTGTAAAAGCTGCTTCTTTCAACATTTCTTAATCTTCTCACTAAAGGGGTAGCCATCTTTGGAAATCAAATTACCAAACGCCAAGGAATGCAATAATAGGATATAACTTGTTCTCGTTTTTTATTTTATTTTATTTGTAAATCCATTTTGGTATTATTTTAGATAATATATAGCGGTATTTAATAATTTTTTCCTAGATTCAAGGTGTGTTTGGCAAAGAGAAGAATATTTTTTTAATTTCTTTTTCAATTTTTTTATATTTGATTTGCTTAAATATTTTGAAAAATATTTTTCAAATCAACTTATTTTCCTCAAATTTAAGAAAAATGACTACCAAAAATTAGAAAAAATATTTTTCAAAACTCTGCTCCAACCTAAATTTATAGTTTTTTTTTCTCTTACCACACCCCTACCATGACCCTCCTTTCCCAAATAAATTTAAAATTTAAAACCTTTTTTTAAAAAAAAATTAAAATTTATTTTTGAAAAATATTTTACATTTTTTTTTACCTTATTCCTACCCCGACACACCTACCTACCCCCTACGACACCTTCCCCTCCCTCCTCCCCCCTCCCCGGGTCCCACAAAAACATTTAAAAGTACTTTTTGAAAAATATTTTAAATTTTGGAAGTTCCAATTTTTTTATCCCACCACCACCCTCTCATTAAAAAAATTTAAAATTTATTTTTGAAAAATATTTTAACCCACTAGCCCCCACCACTCCCCCACAAAAAAATTACTTCTTTTAGCAAAATTAAATTATTTGAAAGTTAGGTCTGCGGTCGAGTGTCTTTGAATTTCAATTAGAAAATCGGGGTCGAGTTTAAATTTGAGAGTCGAATCTTGAATCATAAGTCAAGTTGGACCCCGCATTAGGTGTCGAGGTCAAGTTCCGAATCGATTTTGTTGGAGTTGATTTTCATGTCAGAAACTACTTTCCTAGAAAAATTCTATTCTCTAGGCAAACTAAAAGATATTTTTTGAAAAACTTTTTTTCTTCCCTCTTTTGATCTCTTGTTGAAAACTTTCTCAAAAACCTCTCTCATGCGTGAATATCTTTCATGATAAATATCAATGAAGAATGAATAATTCTCTAAGAAATTATCCTATTTATAGATAATAAGTGACACTTATCATGAAAAAAGACTAAATCTCTATAGAATTGAAAACCAAAAGAGATTATAATTAAACCATAGGTCTTTGGCTGAAACATGAGTCATAGCCTTATAAACTCTTATGTCTCTACCTCCAACCATGAGGCCAAATGAAGCTTTAACCATCTTGACAGGCTTTATGCCTATCGTAGTTCTACAAAATATGCTTGTCTATGATCACTATTTTTATAAGCATATCTAAATAATTGACATCAATATTTATCTTCTCCATCTTAAATAAAGACCATCACCATTCTCTAAGAACATACGGCAATTTTTGTATAATTCAAAATGAAAAAATGATCTTTTTTTTTTTTTTAAAAAAAAAAAAAGTAATATCAATCGAAAAAAGAAAAAGAGAAGTTACCCCACCCCATATTGTCAACTTTAAATGTCATGTAATGAATTTATTTTTTTAAAATTATAATAAATTTAATATTTAAAAATATAAAGATTGCATAATTAAATTAAAATCTTAAATTCGTCTCTAAACTGATGAGGACCTGCCACCTAGTTTGTCCTAAGTGCTGCATGAAACACACAACTCTCCAACTCTTCTTGTCATTTTTAAGGTCCCATAATAAAGTAGTGAATTTTTACTTGTCTGGTTGATGTATTCTTTCTTCCTATTTTCCATTATAGTCCCTTTTCATTAGAGCAGCCATGTTTGGAAATCAAATTACAAAGAGCCAAGTAAATGTATGGAGTAATAGGAAACATCTTTTTCTCTTTTTCTCTCTTTCAATTTTATTGTTGTCTATTTTTCTCTATGTTTGTTGTGTGAAAACGTTTTTTCATTTTTCTAATATGTCATGATCAAGCCAAATTATAATAATAGAATTTCGACTATATATGTGTGTGTTGAGTCTCACGTCATATTGGTGGTTCTTTGATCCCTTTATATGATCTTAGATAATGAGTTCACATTCTATTGATATAGGACTCAAACCCTCGAACAAGGGTGGAGCCAACCTCGAGGTATCAAGCGACACTCTTCATAGAAAAATTACATTATAATTTGAATTAATAAATATTTATACAAATGTTGATCACCTTTTGACAGAAGTTAAATATTTAGTATAGTAGTTAAGGGGTTTCAAAAATTGCTTGAAGTCTTGTGTTCTATCTTTGATTTGATAGCAACATGTATAATTTCATTTGACACACTCTATTAAAAGTCTTGGCTCTACCACTGCCCTCGCATGCTCAAGACTAAACGTATAGAATGAGGTCAGTATAAGATGGAACTCAAGATGAACAACAAATTGGGATCAGATTGACCGTAATATCTGAGAATATGTGTATATATAAAATTAGAAGAGTC
>JAABOM020000002.1:59074-78396 GCA_011800125.2 Solanum clarkiae
AGACAGTTTAAAGAGTCATTTTGTTTTATTCCATCATACCCCAAAGCCAAAAAATAGTAAATCTTTGACTCCATCTGGAAATATTTTCGATAATTCAATGATGGAGAAAAATATAACTTAAGTGGTAAAATTATTTGTGGCCAAGTAAAATTTGCATCAAGTGTTGGTACCCCACACAAACGTGGCAATGGCCATTGAAATATCTTCCATTAGTAGGGTCCTTCGAAGAATGCTTTAACACCACGATTTTGAAGAAAATGATTCATACAAAATCAAATTTGTGGACCAAAATGGAGACAACTCATCCACTAACCAATGATGACCCTCCTTTAGATTTACATCCCTCAATTAATCTTTACCCAATTTCCACGGCCAACAATCAAAGACTCATTTTTTTTACAAAAACCCCTTCATTGAGATCTGTCCATTTGTTTTAGGCAGGCTGTTAAAGATATTTTTCTTCTTCAAGAAAACCAAAAGGGGTTTTTTATTTTGGATTTTTGAGAAAATATTGGTGACCCATTTTGGATTTGGTGGTGTAAAAATGGTTGAAGGAAAAGATGGTGAATGTTTGAATAGTGTTTTGCCAGAAATGGTGCTTAGGGTTCTATTAGTTGAAGCTGATGATTGTTCTCGTCAGATTATTGCTGCTTTGCTTCGTAAATGTAGTTATAGAGGTTGGTGGTCATCTGGGGTTTTAATATCATTGCTTTATGTAATCATTTTTTGCTGGTTTTTGTTGATTCTTTGCTCTTGATCTATTTTTCAGTATTTTTGAATATAAAAGAAATGAAAGTTATCATTTTTATGCAAAAAAAGAAATGTTGTTATAGTGGATGTTCATGTTGAGGTGTGTTATGGATTGCATATTGCATAAGTTGCTGGATTGGACAACTATTCTTAAGTTAAAAATGGAAAAAATAACAAAACTTTATGTAAGTTAAATAGTGTTGATGGTTGCAGTTCTTGTGATAATATGCAAGTGCTATGTAGGTTGATGAGTTCAAACTAGGGGTCGATAGTGATACGATCAGCTAAGCCTTATTTTGCCAACCCCGGAGCAACTGTTATGCACTTGTTACATTAATGTTTTCAGTTGATAACTTGAGACTAAGATTCATTGTGTTCGCTTGAAATCGTGTTAAGGATGGTGTTAAGTGATGTATAGTGTCCCTAATACCAGAAAGGTTTTGAAAAATGTTTACTACATAAGTCTAACAATCGGAGATCGCGTTTATTACCTTAACGTTTTTGGGTTGGATTATCTGATCTTCTCCCAAATGTTTTTATTGGATGAACCAGCAAAGACTTGGACATTGATGTAGTGTCTGTGGATATTAAGCAGATGGAAATAGAATTGTTTCTTTAATTGTAAGAAAAATATGTTTATGTTCTTGTTTCCCTTGTTTAGGGAATCAATACCTAGGATTTTGTTTAGGCTTTTAGCCTGCCTGTGTCTTCTGTAGTTCGTCTTCTATAGAACCGTTTTCCGCATGAGCGTTTCAGATACTGAGAATACAATCCTTTGTTTTACTTTTCCTCTTTTCTCCAGGTAACAGCATGGAGGATATAATATCACGCTCATCCTGCACCTGGAGATTTCTAGTGGTATTATGACTCCATGTATTCCTCCTAGTCGATGATTCTGCATTCGCTGATCTTCCCCACCCCTTAAAAAGAATATGGAAGGATGTAATGTATCTGTAAAATTCCATCTAACCGTGAATTTCATTGACTGATATGATGGTGGGGCTTAAGAGTATTACTTTAACCTTCATACTTAATTCTTGCTTAGAGAAAGACTTATCTACCACGTTTTACCAACCCGACATCCACCCCTTATTTTTTGTTTCTTCATGATCTTTTTGCCATTTGTAATTGTTTGCCTGAGAGGCATGTATTAACTTTATATTTCAGCGCACTGGCAATTTTTGTGGCGCGATGGTGTGCATAGCATCTTGTAAATTTTTTACGCTTTGTTTTTTGGTGCCAAAGAAATGATAAGTTGTTTGAAAAAACAGTTGCTGCTGTTCCTGATGGTTTGAAGGCATGGGAGACACTAAAGGAAAGGCCTCATAACATCGACCTTGTACTGACTGAGGTTGAGCTGCCGTCAATATCTGGATATGCACTGCTTACTTTAATTGTGGAGCATGACATGTGCAAAAATATACCTGTTATAAGTATGTTTTCTTGATTTCAGCTCTTATTTTAATGTGCTATTTCACAGGGATTGTAATGCTTCATCTGCCTATTTTTTTTATGCAGTGATGTCCTCCAAGGATTCCATTAGCACAGTCCTGAAATGCATGGTTAAAGGAGCTTCCGACTTTCTCGTTAAGCCTGTAAGGAAAAATGAGCTGAGGAACCTGTGGCAACATGTTTGGAGAAGAAAAACCGTATGTTTGTTCATTCCAACTTCTACATATCCCCAAATCAAAGTGGAAAAGAAAAGAAAACATTTGTAAATGGTTATCAAATTTAATCAATTTAATTAATACAAGTTGTTTCATTTCTCTTGAATGATCAGCAAAGTGCTAGGAGCCATCCCGAGAACAAAGTCGTTGAAAACCAGAAAATTGTAGCAGCTTCTGAGAATGATACAGCAAGTAATTATTCTAGCGATAATCTGGTTTCTGTTCAAAGAGGAAATGAGAAAGGTTGCGAGGCACAAGTAAGTGATACTTGATATCTTCTGTGTTGACCTCATTTGACCGAGATGTATGAGCTCCACCATCCTGCACTTCATAGATTTTGATGTAACATGGTTACCTATGTAATTTTATATGTCAAGTTTAAGCTATTTTTTGTTAAAGATCATCTTTTTTTTCAAGAAAATAAATCGACTAAGTGAGATAAAATAATGATCTTCTTTTGCACTCCAAGCCGTCAAGTTCTGCTGTTTTTTCTGCGGATAGTTGATATACATCATTTGAGTTTGAAAATGAATATAATTTCCAAAATGTATGATAATGATGCATTATGAGACGACTTAAAGAAGAAAGTATTTCCGGATTAGATTGGTTTCATTAGGTTATACATAGAGATGACATCTGTTGCCAACTATCGTGCAGAACTCTTGCCCCATGCCTTTTTTGATTGCTGATAGTGCGTGTATGCCAAATATGCAGGGCGTTACAGGTATTAGACATAAAGATGCTTCAAATATGTGCGACGATGGGAGAGATGAAGAATGTGTTGAAATGGCTGAAAGATCATTTATGCTGAAAAGTAAACCACTAAGTATGACGAGCTATCCCTTGTCTTTTCTAAAATTCTGGAGCTATATGTCTAAGCTTTGAACTGACAAACTATCATATGCAGCAAACATGACCAGCTCTGGAATGGGAACTTCTTCTGGCACTGCACCTGACAGCTCAGTTGCTATTGGTTCAGAAGAAGCCACACTTTGTGCCAAACCAAGGGTTACGGTCAATGAAGTGCAGCATGTATGTTATAGTTCAAATACGTGTACTGCTGATGGAGTTGATCGTCAGTTGAATGAACTCTATTCTGGACCTTGTACTGAAGCTGTTGACTTGATGGGGAATTTTGAAAATTACTTGGCTGATAGTGACAGCCATTCTCATGACAGTAGAAAGAAATCAGATGTCACATCCAGGCTGGAACTTTCTTTGGGAACCTTTAATCCCTGTTGCTCAAACGATGAAGCGTCCTGGGAGCAGAACATGATAAGTTCTTCAAAAGCATCTGCTTTTTCTAAGTGAGTTTTGCATTTCTGTTCTTTTGACATTCTAGTGTTGAATTATCCACTTCGCTTAGCGGATTCCTTAAATATGAAGGAACAGTTCTCGATTGGGAAGATTTTCAATTGTATCAGCCTCTATAGGGTAATAGTATTTGTGCTCTTTAATTTCAAAGAAGTGTAAATAGAGTTAGTAGCCACATTTCAACTATTGCATGCTGCTGTTGCGGCAAGTTAAGATTTATGGCAATTATTTATCAGGGGATGCAGCCTGTTTTACTGGGTTCAAGTTTTAACCCGGTATTTGACATAAGAGTGAAAATATATATTTGAGAAACTACTAAAATTTCTGCAAGTTTAATTTATGAATCCATAAATGCAGTAGTGCAATGAATTCACTTGTAAAAATTTAAAGGTTGAACCAGTCAAGTTTAAATTCTCTATTCCCTTAAGGAATTAGTCACTCTACGGAGCTTTTGACGGTAGCAATTTCTCTATGACAGTTGAGATGCAATACTGGTGGCAGGGCGGTTCATGCATTTTATACAGTACAGAGAGAAAACTAGTTAATGACATTTGTTTAGGAAGTTATACATTAGGAGTTGTTACTTTCTGTTTGTGCATCACTGACTTTATTCGTAGCTATTACGGAAACCCACATCTGGAAAGTATCTAGTCTATGAAGAGTGTGCAGTATATTCAAATTTGAAGGCGTTTATATATGCGTTTTTCCAGTTCTAATTAATGACCATCCATCCCCAGGAAAATTTGAAGATTTGGATGGGATATCTTTAAAGGAGTTTACTAACTACTCCACTATTGTGAATGAATGTAATGCTTGAATATTGTGATAGGTTATTAATTTTAGCGATAGCCAGAAGGAAGAAATTATCGTACAAAAATAACGCCTGTGACAGACAACCAAATATATTGTCCAGGAAATGTTTTGAGGTTGAATATTGTTATCTTGGTGTGATATATGGTAAGAACCTCTATTAAGTTCTTATATCTAAGATATACTAGACCAAGTCAAAGTATTAACTGTTCATATTCACGGTAAACCCAGCTGATCGTCTTTTTATTGGAACTGTTAAGTTGAAACCCCTAAAGATCAAGACTGGAAAATTCATCTTTACTGTTTTGAGTGTAATGGAAGGTGACTTAGAGTGTGTAATGTTGCCTTCTACTTATGAGATTATATAGTAATTTATTATCGTAAACTATCTTATGAGATACCTTAACTGCTTAAGTTAGTTTCTAGATGCTATCTGAAAATTGACTAAAACTTATTTTATATCAGATATGAAAATAAGAAAACGGTGCAACCTCTTTTCTCTGGATTGAGTAGGAATTCAGCTCCATTGAAGGAAGGCTGTAGTGCCTCTACTTGGCAGCACGATGCTTCATTGACTGAGAGTCAGGAAAATGAAACAACTTTGGTAATGGGCCAACCAGGAAATTGTAAAGTTGCATTATCGGATACCCAAGTAAGGCTCGGAAGTATGGCTGCCAGTGATGTTCACATAAGAGCTTCAGTGTCCAATACACAATCAGGTTCTCAACAAATACAGACCCCTCGATCACAGTCTCCACTTCCATCAAGTTCTTTGACTTATTCAACAGCTTCCGAAGTACAAGCTCTGGAGCATGACAAGCAACCATGTGATGATACTACAGTTCACTCTGAGAATAACGGCGAAGAAGATAACAGAAATTTCTTAACAATTGAAAAGGCGAGAACCGCAACTTGTGAATCTTGCGACTTTGGAAGTCTCGTGAAAAATAAGCTCAGTAGCTCTCATTGCGGAAGTATTTCTGATGAAGCTGAAGAAAGCTCCTTCCCGTATGCAAGTCCAGAGAGAGCTCCTGTTTCTGAGAGTATGAATTACAACGATAGGATGAGATCAGAGAATCACAGCACCAGCCAAAGGGAAGCAGCACTCATGAAGTTTCGGTTAAAACGGAAAGATAGGTGCTTCGAGAAAAAGGTATGTATAATCTTAGTGCTAGTTCCTTTATCTTATTCTTCAATTCTATTACTAGGATTATTTCTTTTACTTGTGGTCTATCGGAAGCAATCTCTGTACCCCACTACTATGTTATTGTTGTTACCAGAGTGCCACTATTCAACTTAGATATATTGCATTAGCTAAAGTTAAGACTGGATTCCTCTAGGTGCTTTAAGAAACAACACACCTTACTATTGGTTTAGTATCTTCTTTTTGTCTTTCATTATACTGATATTATCTTTGCACAGGTTCGATACGAAAGCAGGAAAAGACTTGCAGAGCAGAGACCGCGAGTGAAAGGACAGTTTGTTCGTCAGCTGCAAAACGGAACTCAGTCTTTGTTGAAGGACAAAAATGAAACGCAAATAGTCCATCAATGAGATAACTTAGTTTTTAGGCAAATGTAGCATAGCCATAAAGATAGATATACAGGTTTGTAGGTATTGTGTGTTGTATGTGTATGTATTGTAAGCTTGGGAATTAGGGGATTGATGATAGCTATAATTCAAGATGTTTCTGTTTTTATTTGGTTCTTGGTTTATGTACTTAGCTTTTAAAAGTAGGTGAAATTTGTCTTGCATTTGAGAGAAAGTTTGAAATGTTTAATGGTGAACTTTGCAAGTATTTGTAGTTTGGGCACACAACTTGAGAATTCATTTGATTGTTGTATCATGTATAGAGTTGCACAAGAATATTAAAAAGGAAAATAAAATGCTTTATGTTTTTGACCAATCTTTACCTTTGTCAGATAGGAGTAAACTTTATCTATGCTTCGTTTATCTTCAAATTTTATTTGCGTGACTACACTTGGAATATTATTGTTTTACAAGGTCATAACATGTAAATAGACGCTCAACTTGGTTCTAACTAGGTCATAATATATAAATATGTCATTTTACTTGGCTGTAGCTGTCATTTATTCTGTCAACTTTGGTTATGCATAAGTACCCTTTTGAGTTGATACGGTGTTTAAGAAAAAATGAAGACTTTTAAAATTTTTGATCTGAAATAATTCTTAAATATTTTTGTGTCTATGATCCTTTTCAGCATGGGTAAAAGGGGAAAATTCAAAAGTAAAATTGTTTCTAATTCTATTAAGTTTACATTCTTTTTGGATTGGATTAACAAGAAAAAATAATCACATAAAATGAAATAAAGCAACTATAGTGAACACATAGATTCTACTCATGTGACATAGAATGCCATATAACATAATTATATCAATTCTATACAAATTTTAAAAATTGAAAAACCTAAATATATTATACCTTTAACTAATAAATAAACACTTCAATTTTTAAATATACATATCTAACCACCAAAACTAATCTTTAATATATCCATTAAATACTTCATCTAACTTACAAAATAATTATCTAAACATCAAATATAAATGTCTATTTATGCATTACACCTTCCCGTAAATAAAGCAAAACTATCAAATTGCAACTCCAAAAATGGTGACACAAGTATAGCAATTCAATATTTCTAGGTGTCATCATATTACAAGACTCCACCGTTACACATAACACAAATAGACAAGAAATTTCCTAAGCTAAAGTTTTAAAAAATAAAATAAAAAAGAATTTGCATTTAAAACAACTTGCTAGTAGCAAAGACAGAACCTAATTCCCTTCTTTTTCTTTCATATATTCTCTCTTTTTTATTCCAACTTTTTCTTCACCACTATCACTCACTTAAACAATTCAACAAAATTATGCTAAGTTAAGGTGAGTCTCTTACCCAAAAAAATTCTTAGTTTTCAATCCATTCTTCTATTATGTTAGTGGTTGCATTAATGGGGTTTTTATTTTATTTTTCTTTCATTTAATATAATATTTAACTTTATATACAGGTCAACATCGACTTAAAGAGTACAAATGACTTGATGTTTGGAGCAAAAGCAAAGAAAATTAAGGCAAGTATACAAGATTAGCTAGAAGCAAGTTTTAGGTGAGTCTCTTATAAAATTTTCTTCTACTAGTTAATGATTACATTAATTAAGACTTTAATTTTTTTTTGTCCATATCTAACTTATATACAAATCAAGTAATTTTGAGGCGAGTCTCTTGTAAAATCTTCTCAATTTTCTTTTATTAGCTAGTGCTTACATTAATTTCTTTTTTTCGATATCTAACTTATATACAGATCAAGCAATTTTGAGATGAGTTTCTTATAAAATCCTCTTAATATTCTACTAATTAGTGCTTCTATTAATTTCTTTTTTTGATATCTAACTTATATACAGATTAAACAATTTTGAAGCGAGTTTCTTATAAAATCCTCTTAATATTCTACTAATTAGTGTTTCTATTAATTTCTATTTTCGATGTCTAACTTATATACAGGTCAACATCGACTTAAGAAGCAAGGTACTATGGGGGATTATGAGCAACAAAAGATTCCAAATGAAAGTGTTGGTTATCCTCAAAAACCTTCTCCAAGTGATCCAACAAAATATCCATCATCACTTAGAAGAAGTCCAATCAAAACTTTGTGCACTTTCTTGTTAACTTTACTCTTCTTGGTTGGCCTTGTTGTACTCATATTGTGGCTAATTTATAGACCAAACAAGCCAAATTTCACTCTAGTTGGTGCTGCCATATATGATCTAAATGTAACATCCCCTCCTTATATGTCAATCGCTATGCAATTCACAGTGTTGGCAAGAAATCCAAATAAGAGAGTTAAATTGGATTATGACCAATTTTCAGCTCTTGTTTATTACAAAGGTCAAGCAATTACAACTCCAACAGTGCTACCACCTTTACTTCAGGTAAAATTCACACTATTAGTTGCTACTTTTTCTCTCTCTTAATTTGAGACAGATTCAAGACTTAGAAATAACTTTTTGCAAATTGTGTACAATAGGCTCTTATGGTCGGGCCTTTCTCCGGACCTTGCACATAGCGGAATCTTTAATGCACCGAATTTATCTTTTTTTACTTTTTCCGTCTCAATTTGAGTGCCTTAAAATTGAGCCGATATGAAATTTATTATTTTAAATTAAAAATATATATAATGTCTTTTAGTTTAAATCTAGTCTTGACAGATCTTAAATTTATTTAGGTAAAATGTTGGAATTGGAAAACTTACTGGCTATAAAAAAAAAAAAGACATTTTTTACAAATGAAAGCTAGTATAATCTATGTATAATTAGTGTATGTACATTATACAGTATACTGACTTTTTATATACTATCAAGTATACCTTGCAATATCTACAAATAGTTAAAAATATTAAGATTCCATGAAATAAAGATTTGATTGCTCTAATTCGCCAAAATTTGGATGTTATATTTTCATTAGTTAAATTTTGATGTGTTTAATTTCAGAGAACAAAAAGCACAGTGATATTATCATCATTGATAAGAGGTGAATCGATACCTGTGTCGGTGGAAGTAGCAAATGGATTACTCGTAGATGAAGTTTATGGAGTTTTGGCATTGAGACTAGTGCTTATGGGGAAAATGAGATATAAAGCTGGAATTTATAAGACTAAACACCATGGATTTTATGTCAATTGTGACATGTTGGTTAGGTACAAAAAGGGGTTTGTGGGTCAAGTAAATTTGCTTGGCTATCCAGATTGTCAAGTGGATATATGAAGTTTTTTTTGTGTGTTTTTAATGAATTTTGAGAATAAAAGATAAAAAGTGTGTAATATGAACTTGGAGACTTGTTTTCTTCTTATATATATGAACAATTATAATGTTGTAAATTATAATTATAATTGTATGTTCTTATTCCATATTCAATTTGTAAAAACAAATGCCTCTTCTTCTCTTTAACAAATTAAGTTAGATCGATCTTTTCCTTTTGGGCTGATATATTTGTGTTAAGTGTCTTACGAAACTATGAGACAGTAATAAGATCTGCGTATATTTTACTTTCCCTAAATCAAGTGGGATTTACTGGCTATGTTGTTGTTGTAGTTGTTATTATTATACTTGTAATATAAGGTTGGAACATTGTTAGGGTTAGTTTGTTTCTTTTTTCAACACTTGTGAATTTTATTTTTGATTGGTGAATTTATACATAAAATTCATGATTTAGTATTGATTACTTATTTTCTTATTCATTTTTCAAATTTAAATTAGTTAAATTAATTTAATAGGAATAATATGATAAAATAATTATATCTATTTTTTTTAATAAATGTGTTAAGTTTAAATATAACAAGTAAAAATGAATAGAGAGAGTAATAGTGAATTTTAATTTAAGAGATTTAAAATCTAAAAAAAATAGATACACGAATTAGTTGATATATAATAAATTTATCATAATAAAAAGAAATTTTAATACAATAGATTATAGATATATAAATCTGTTTTTTGTTTATGCTTCAATTTTGGGTTTTGAGCTGAGGGTTTTAGGAAACAGCCTCTCTACCTCTATGAGGTAGCGGTAAGGTCTGCGTACAATCTACCCTCCCCAGGGATTTCACTGGGTTGTTGTTGTTGTTGTTTATGCTTCAATTTACATAGGTTCTGTTTGGAATCAAATTCCTTAAATTTTTTCACATTTAAAGAATTTATATTACTTTTCCCACGTTTTTTATATTGGTAAATTATTTGTTTCTTTTTCTTTTCTTTTTTTCTGCTTCACCTTTAATTTTTCAATTTGTCTTATCTTACTTTTCTCTTCTTTTTTTTTTTTTCAAATCCTGCCTTTTACTTTGGTATCTTTCTTTTAAACTATTTTCCTATGAAATGTTCATAGTTATTCTTTTTTCTTTTTTCATCGACTAATCCCTTCTTTATATCCCAATAATAATATTTTTCATTTTCATATCATATCATATGTATCTTAGTCCAACGAGGACATATTTGGAATTAAATTCAGATGGAGAATAAATTTATTTTATTTTTTTAATTAAAAAGTAAATTTGAGTTATTTTACCAGTGATAAGGCAACATATAGAATTAATAAATTAAATAAATAATAAAACTTTTGTATTTTTCATAATTGACGAACATTTTTTTGGCTCATTGTTATTCTAGATCATGGATTAATTTAAATACATAATTTTATATTTTTTCATAATTGAAGAATATTTTTCATAATTAATACATAATCATAACAATAGGTTGGGGTGTTAGAGTAGATACGCATTAAAACACTTC
Source organism: Solanum clarkiae (assembly GCA_011800125.2). Taxonomy (NCBI): domain Eukaryota; kingdom Viridiplantae; phylum Streptophyta; class Magnoliopsida; order Solanales; family Solanaceae; genus Solanum; species Solanum clarkiae. The sequence continues at coordinate 69,915 of JAABOM020000002.1, forward strand.
CATGTAGATATAATTAGCAAAGCTATAGAGATATTGTATACGAGGGGATATACTTATTATACGTGTGAATACGATGTATTTCATTATTATTATGCGCTCAAATACATTATAATTTGCTACATAAATATAATATATGCATATGTAGACTTATTGTACGCACAAATATACTGTATTTCACTCTTATTGTACGCGTGAATACAATATATTATGTTACAAAGATCTTGCATACACGTATATACACTATACTTCACTATTATTATATGAATATAATATACATTTTATAACAAAAAAACTACACAAAATCAATGTACTTGTGAAGTTATTTATCAGAAATGGACCCAGTCTTATTTATGTAGGCTTAATGGATTAGCGACCCAAACTATTTACCCGCTTACCCCTACTTTCCCCTTTCTTATTTTGCGAGATGAAGTCAACATCATTATCATGTATTAATCTTCAATGATACTCCATCACTATATTGACAACATATCGATATTATATAAAAATTGAGTGTAATCTCGTGATACTCTATCAATATCATATAGAATTGTATTTTTTCCCCTAAGAAATAAATAAGAAACAATTGAGAGAAAATTCTTAAAGTTACAATGTTATTTAACAAACTCTAAATTCTGATAATATCTAAATATTCCGATAGTCCTAAGTAGTAATTGAACAATCTTTTCACTGAAGCACTACTTGTTCCTTCTTGATGTCATCATTGTGTATATACTATAATGATATTAAGTAGTAAATGCGTAGTGTTTTCATTAAACCACTACTTCTTCATCTTCAATACAATCAAAATATATATACTCTCATGATAATCGAGCAACTTTTTTCATTGAAGCACTGCATGTTCTTCGTTAATGCTATCAGAGAGTATATATTTAAATGGTATTAAAAAGTAACTAAGTAGTATTATTGAAGCACTATTTCTTCCTTTTAGATATCCTTAGAATATATATATATATATATATATATATATATATACACACTTAGATATCAAATAATTTTATTGAATCATTGCATCTTCCTTCTTGATATCAACATAGTATAAATATGCTCTCATGACATCAAACATTAATTAAAAACAGAAAGCATGAAAGTAAGAAAATAATTGTTTGTAAATAGTTTCACTTTTTGGATTTCAAATGTTCTTTTCCCTATTGCAAATAAGCAAAATCTAACTATTTTTTTTTTCAATTCAAATACAAATAACACCATTTAAGCCCAAATATCCAATGAAATAGCACCATAAATACCCTATCCAAATAGCCATGTCAAGTAATGTCCATATGGATGATAAACAAACCAAATGATGATAGGGTTCATCCCATAAAGACAAAAATGTGTGGTTCTTAATGCTTTTGAGAGGTCCAAGAAATCTTTAAAACTTCTCACAAAAAAAAAATCCCAAATATTTTAAATTTTTCAAAATAAATAAATAAATATTTTCATCTTAAAATTCCAAAATTAAAAAAAATCTTGCTTAGTTTATTTTTTTATGTTTTGGGAAGTTTTGAATTGAGTGAGAAGGATATGGCCTCAACTACTTCCCCTTCACTTTCTCTTTCGTCTTCATCGACTCTCGTCGACGGCAAGACAACTCGTCAGTCCGCCGCCGCGGCATCGTCGCAATGTGTGACTCTACCCACCCTTCCGCCGCCGCCGGCCGTCCAAAGCCGTGCTGCCAAAGCTACTGCCTACTGTAAGTAACATTCTAACCCTAGATGACATATTTGGACCAGTTTGGAAGCAACTCGAACTGTTTTGTTATGCAGGATGCTATAAGGATACAATTAAATAATGCTAAGATTAGATAATATGTGAAACAAAATATGGTATAAAATTAGTGCTCAATTTTGTAAGTGGATTATTATCTTTTATCTCGCGTACCAAATGAGCCCTAAAACTATGATAACAACAACATCATATCCAGTATAGTGCCAGGAGTTGGGTGGGGTCGGGGGTACGCAGATCGTACTGCTATAAATCATTTAGAATTGTTAAAAAGCAAGTATTTGAAGTCGGAAGTAAGAGAATTTGGAATTGTGTTTGGACATGAAAATTCACTTGGTAACAAAGGTTACAGTGAGATCCACTATTTCATTTGAAACACTCTTAGGATTAACTAATTTTATGGCCCATTACAATTTTCTTTTGAGTTTTATATTGAATCTCGCAAACCATCTTTATTTTTACAGGCAAGAGATTTGAAAATAAAAATGACATCTTTTTCATGGAAGGTTTTGTTGAACCATTGCTCTTAAAGTTGAAATAATGGATGAAATTGTGTCATGGATATGCAAATGATATTTATAATATTCACTGGCCAAGGTATGACAATTGTCATAGATGTTAGATGGTCAGCTATGATTTACCGAGAAGAGAGTGCTAGTCTAATTACCGATATTGATATGGTTATGCAATAGATAGAAGATCTTTTTAATCCTATGATAAGAAATCAGCTACTCTGTTGTATTTGCTGCTCTACTGAAAACATAGTTTCAAATTTTAGTTTTTGTAATATTATACGACAGCAGCAAAAACATAGTTGAAAATATACTTTGATCATTGTAATAGTTGTGAAGACTGAAGAGACCTTTTAGAGCAAATATTCAAGAAAAAAGTGTAAATTAGAATGGAGGAAGTAACTCGCACTTTATACTAAAAGTTAATAGTGCCTTAAATTTTTACGTTGGATGCTCAAATTCTTTCATACCTTTGTAATTTCTTTGACGTGGATGTGCTGCGATGCAGGTAGAAAGATTGCAAGGAATGTGGCCACGATGGCAACATCAACTGGAGAAGTTGCCACAGCAGAGGCCTCAACAGCTGATATGGCAACCTCTGAGCTACCTTCAGAACTTGTCCAAAAAATTCAAGAAGCTGTAAGGACATAATACGTACTACTTTCAACTTTACTTGTTTCCCGAGTTGCTCGTCATGTATCTTGATAACTATCTCTTTTCTTCTTTCAGTGGGACAAAGTTGAGGATAAGTACGCTGTCAGTTCATTGGGTGTTGCTGCATTTATTCTGCTTTGGAGCTCCACTGGAGTGATCTCGGTACTACTACTTACTAGCTACTAATTTCTAAGTTAGGACCTTTTTCAGTTCCATTTTAGTTCAGGTATTGGAAACTATTGCAAACTTGACAAAGAGACTTTGCTTAATTGTGGCAGGCAATTGACAGGCTTCCTCTGATTCCTGGTGTTCTTGAGCTTGTAGGAATTGGTTACACTGGTGTAAGTTAAAATATTTGTCACTCTTAGCCACACAACATTGTATGTGTTTTCTCAAAAGTTCAAAGATATGTGGAAATTAGTTCCTCCTAGATCTCTTAGCCTTTACTTTTTACATAATGCGTCTTGTAACCTGAAAAATAAAATAAGTAGCCTGCTATAACCAATAATTACACCGATAGGATAAAAAATAAACATTACACTAAGTTAAATCCTTTCTTTGAACCAGATTGCATAGGAATTAGCATCGGGTTTCATCTATGCTTCTTTGGTTAAGCTTTGAACTATGTAAATCAATCACCACCTTATCTTGAACTCATTTACTCTTTTTTTTTTAATCGGCCCTTCCTCTGCAGTGGTTTGCCTACAAGAACTTGATCTTCAAACCCGACAGGTAAGTCCCATTTCTCTGTCTATGAACTAATGGAAGTTTAGTTTGTTACTCATACCTTTGTGTTCATCTTAGCTTACCTCTTTCCTTGTTACCTTTTGCTGCTAACAGAGAAGCTTTGATAGCAAAGATCAAGGACTTGTACAATGATATTATTGGGAGCAGCTAAACGGAAACAGAGTCTCGATGCTGCTGCAGAGACATGGTTAAAATAGATTTCAGTTGAGCAAACTTGCAGCTTTGTTCTTCAAAATGTAAACTCTGCTTCGATCTTTTGCTATCTTTTTGTTCTAACAGAATAAAACCCAACTGAACTATGTCTATATATATGTGCTTATCTGTACATTGTCTTTTCATTTCCTCATCTTCAATATGTTTTCTTTAGCAGTTGGAAGTTAATGTATATGCATGTTTTCAAGTAAATCCATGTCTTTGGTAATTCAATGGCTTAAAAGAACTTGTACACTAAAACATGCTACTGTGGTTATTTAGTTCAATAGCCACACATTCAGCTCGTTTAGAGGCAACGCCTCTTCCTAGCAGGGGCGGAGGGAGGGTGTTAAACTGTTAATGAATGGCATGAATGAGCCTTTTTCTCAAAGTTCAATGGTATATTTAAGCCTTTTTTCCTTCTCTTTTTATAAAAAGTACTATAAATCATGATAATTAACAATTGAAATGATTTAAACCACATATAAAAATATCTAGATTAAAAAAAAAGCTCATTTAACTCTCCAAATAGTTAACGTGTCCAGTTAAATGAGAGAATGTGTATATACTACCAACATAAAGATTCTTATGCTATCAGTCTATTTTAATATATTGTGTACTAACAAATAATTAGTCTTATTTTCTAGTCACTGAATAATTTCACTTTTTATGTACATTTACCTATAGTTATTTTTCTTATGAGGTTAGAATTACCAAAATCATATAAAGAAATAACAAATATTTATTTTTACCCCATTTGTTTACCGCTAGACATCTAAAGTCTTCTTCTCTTGTTTTACGTCTATCATCGAATATCTAAAGTGTGACCAATATAATACGAGAGCTTAATAGTGTGTCTCCTGCTTAATAGTGTGTTTCCTTTTCTAATTGCATGGTTTGTTTCTGTATGAGTTGGTGGTGAGTTGAAGCCTGAATATTTGCTGTTTTCTCTTTTTTATATCATTAACTTTTTGACTGGAAAAATTATTTGCCTTTTTTTTTAATAAAAGTTAGTGAACTACAAGGTCCATTAAAAAGTGGAGACAGCCACTTTAACATGTGGAATTAATTAGCTGGTTAATTTGTTGAACAAGACAACTGTCAAGCATTTCCTTCATATTTTCCTCCTATAATATGTTTTCTTCACCTAATCTTCATATTAACATATAATTTGTTGATTGACGCTAAGATAATTAAATACATAAAGTTCGTGTGCTCTCTTGACTTCTAATAATAGATACACATGAAAGTTAAGAGGGGCGGGTGAATAGAGACTCTTATGCTGGTTGGAATCACCAGTATGGTGTCATGATTCCTTTTCTTCTTTGTTAAACAAACTAAAAAGGAGATATCACATCATAGGAATACATGAGTATTATTAGGAATACTAGGATATCAATGGTAATACAAACAAAAGTTACAATGACATCCTCTCATACTAGAGAATCAAACAAGTAGTAATATAAATATTATAAGGAATCAATGTCAAACATTCAATCTGGGCTAAGTTGCTAATTCCAGTCCCAGATTGCCAAGTAGGTTGTGGAAATCTACTTGTGGAACTCCATGACCCAAAAATTACAGACACAACATATAAACTTAACACCTTTAAATCCAGCTTCACTTGCCAAAACTCGAAACCCCCGTTCAGAACGCTCTTTGCCTCCTGGATTTTGAGCCATCATGATCAAATCACATTGTGAAACACCAACCACTGTGGTATCGGTATCAGGTTTTACTGGTAGATTGGCCTCCACAACGATCACCTTTCCATTGTCCGGTAGAGCCTTGTAACAGTTCTTCAGCAATTTGAGGCAGTGGCTATCACTCCAGTCGTGAAGGATCCACTGCTCATAAATAAACACAGAATGTCCTTGTTAATCATAGGTTATAGATACCATTCTTTGAAACTTTGAAAGATAGGAATGCAAGCTTATTAAAGTACAATATGGAAGCAATTAAGTTCGAGCTGACATAAGTTGAGCGAGACTTCTTTTTGTTTCACAAATTGTCGATCCAAAGTTTGTGGACCCAAAAGTACAGGATTTGAGTTCACTAATTTGTAAAACAAAAAGAATCCTCACATGACCCGTATCAATTGTGTGAGGCACAAAAAGTTATTTGGCTGGACACGAAATCTAAGAAATTAAAAGACTTTTAAAAGAGTGACGGTATGTAAGTTCAACATATCATTGAGAGTCAAATTTGGACATTACCTTCATAAAAATAGCATCTCCTTGTGGAACACTTTCAAACATATCTCCCCCAACATGTTCCACCCCTGCAATATTGATCATTACAAATTCAATTCATGTTAGGAATTGACAGACGACTCCTCGCCATGTAACATAAATCTCTAACATTGGACCAAAGTATCCAAGTAAAATGTAAACAATAAAACAAGAATGAGAGAATTAAGGTACCAGGATAAGAAGGCGCATGTTGAACAACATGTGGCAAATCAAAATTAATTCCCTTAATTGTGGGGTATTTAGATGTAATCATCTTGAGATTAACACCAAGACCACCTCCAACATCAACCAAAGTTTTAAGGTCCTCAAAACCTTTGTAATTCTCAAGTATCTTTTTCATGACAATAGTTGTGTGGTTGATCATTGCCTTGTTGAAAACATCATTGAATTTTGGGTCCAATTTTGGATATTCAAATGCATGTACACCATGCACCCTGTCAAATGGTACTCCCCCTTCAAGTACTGCATCCTTCAATTGAGACCTGTAATTGAGAATTATACAAAGAGTCAGATTTTGCTTAAAATTGTGAGTAAATTTTTTCATGATATGTCGTGTCAGCGTTAGATGTTTGATTTTTTCTTGATATGTGATGTATACTCATTTGTCAGGCTTTAGTAGAATATATGCAATTGACCTAGTCAAAAAGTGGTATTGCTATGTCCCTCTTTATGTACACGCTTGTTATTTGGATCGTTAAAGTTCTTTTTATCATGATTTTTGTATGTACCTTTTAAATATTTTGAAGTATTAACTTTTGTGATTTATTGTATTTTATATGTAGTGTCTGAATGTGTATATTTAGTTTCAAAGATTGTGGCGGAGGTAAGTATTCCTCTGTCCGTAATGACAGGTCTCAAGTTGGAGTCCTAGGTATGAAGTTGCTTTTAGTTGAAAATATTTTCAGACTTTGCGGGAATCTCTCCTTTAAAACAGTCTCAATCCGGCGTTACGCATGCTCTCCAACTCCTAACTTAATGCCACAACGGAGTCATCACCCCCCGCCTTTAGAAGAGAAAGTTGCCCGCACCCACTAAGTTGTCAAAGCCAACACAAGATTAGAACCATCCCCTTCCGAGCTGGCTTCTTGGGAAGCCTGTTCCTGCCACGCTCACGACCCAACTGGCCTGCCAGGGATAGTGGAAATTCTCCCGTTCCTTGGTCAAAAACTTGATTGGATGCGGGATCTACTCTACAACGAGTAGTATGGATATAGATAGCACCGCCCAAAACGGGTACTAGACGCCAGATACAAAACCCAAAAAAAGATTTCACATTCGAATTCATACAAAAGCTTAGATAATTCACACTCGTACTTGGAATCATCTCACATAAAAGAGGGAATAAAAACTTAAGAATCTTGTGAAAAAACACAATAAAAAAAGAAGAAGACAAAACTCACCAGCTGTTAATGAATACTTTATCTTGAAGCAAAGCCAACAATGGCCCCATGGATGCACCATCTTCATCACGTACAAAGAAGTTCCCTACTCCTGACAAACCATATCGCCTTTCCATCGCCCCCTCATTTCCCTCCTCATCAACGGAGCAATCGAGCAACGAATAACTAGCCAGGACATAAAGCATCCGGTCTAGCATGGTAGCTGCATCAGGGTTCTTACAGTTAGGAATATGAGACACAATCTCTGAAGCAGATAGTTTAGTGGTCTTATTCTTCGCGAGTATCTCAAAAACGTCCAATTGGATCGTTGAGTTCAAAACGAACGGGAGTACTGACGATGACATCAATTGCATGGCGTACGTGCAATTACGCTCTTCGTCATTCGATTGTGGTGGTAATTCGATATGCCCTGAGGATCCCATAGCTGCTAAACAATTTTTTCTTTTAGAGAGATCAACAACAACTTAGAAGCTAAGAGTATTTTTAGAGTGTTTTGTTAGGCCTCAAGATGATGTAGAGTGTGGTTAGTGCAAGTGTACCCTTTTATAAGTATCAACAATTGTTGTCTTGTGGGAATATTGGTTGAATTATTACTATATATGGTTGTCATTGTTTTAATTCTTCTTTTCTTCAAATTTGCCTTCTATAAATAGCAATTGAGCGGGTTGGGTCAAATTTGAGTAGGTTATAATGAGTCAAAACAACAAATGGATCAAGACCCAACCCAAATATACTTGGGTCAAAACGGGTTGAGTAATGAGTTATAGAGCGGGTCAAGACCCAATCTGACCTAAGTTTCACTAACTTTATTTGTTCTTTTCCAATATTTTAGTACTCCCTCCGTCTCAATATAACTGAATTTTTAGAGTATTTTTTAGTGTTCAAAATATTTGAATTGTGCAAACTTCAAGGTAGATATTTGAAATTTTTTCCAATATTACCCTTCCCTTTAATAAAATTAAACTTTAAAAAAAAATTAATG
>JAABOM020000002.1:87650-121444 GCA_011800125.2 Solanum clarkiae
TGGTAAGGTCTGCGTACCATATACCCTCCCCAGACCCCACTTGTGGGATTTCACTGGGTATGTTGTTGTTGTTGTTGCACTTGATAATTCCACACCCAACAATTATTATGCTAATGGAATCATTGGAAACAATGTTAAACTCATTTCTCAACTATATATAGTACTATTCATCTTCTTGAACCAACACGCAACAGCCTTCACAAATGGTAGAACCTAATTTTCATTTATTACAACTTTCTAACCATCAATCAACACCATTAATATCATTTACCTTCATAAATAACCATAATAAATGAACTTGGAATAGTGTTTATCAGCTTAAGTAGACCGAATCTTGAAAAATTGAACTTTTGAATGTTGTTAACTAACTTGAAGATTTTGGAAGAAATCTATAGATTCGAGATTGAATGATGTTATTACAAGTGTTTAGAATATTCCAAAAACTTTTCTTGGATGGTAGGGAGTTGCTCTTGGTCAGATTTGCTTGAGGAAGAATAGTCTGAACTCATTAGGGGTGTTAAAATGTTCTAAAATTCCATCCATGGAGGATTATAGGCTGTACCAGTGAGGGGGTGTGCCTTTTCACGTTAAGAGCAAGTATCTCTGTTCTGGCAACTTTCCCAGTCAACTTTTTGCGTCTATTTGTGCTTAATACGGCCAATTGATTGCATTGCTACCCTTTGGGAATGTCCAAATGATAAACAGTTTCAACCGTCGGAAGCTAGTCTTCAAGGGCTACAATTTAATGGGTTACTCATAGATGAAATTCTTATATATTGGAAGTAGTGGTTGTTAAAAGTTAGACCTTGGGCAACTTTTTCCATGTTTTGTTTCTGTTGACCTTTTGTAAGAAAAAGAGCTCTATTCTCTCCTCTTCTCACCTAGAAACTTTGAGATTAATCAACATAAATTTTCTTATCGATTTCTTTTAGATAATTAATTTCCTCACAAATTCCTAAAAACATATTTCTTTTAATGGAACTAAGATCAAGTTGAGAAGTCTACCATTTCTTTTGAGTAGAAAGAAATCAACAATCAAATTGCTTCCAGCTGCAATAGGTGAAAATGCCAATTGCAAAGTGCTCTGTATTCTGGGAATTCTCCTTCCACCAGCCTTGCTTTTTTATCTGCAGAGTCATTTTAATTTAACTATATTTTGTATATCCCTCATAGCACACTCGTAATTTCCCTACTTCTGGCACATTTCTGGTTCAATTGTTATAAAGTTTCAAAACTTGTAATTTCACTCAGAGTCTCAGACACTCATTTTTTTGGGAGGAGATGTTGAATCTGTTGTTGGGTCTTCTTCAACTGGATTGATATTTTAAGTTAAGGGAAATAATGATGTTACTTCAACTTTTGCTTCCTTGTTTTGACCTGCCCTGCCCTGCACTTCACATCAAATTCTATTTATCATCCATTTTCTCCTTCTCGCAAATGGGCAAAGAATGCTCTAACTTCAAAGTACTTGTCAAATAAAAATTCTATCTTAAGGTTGGTTCTTGATCTCAACAAGCATATTACATAAATTCACAAGAATTTCAAATTACCATAACTGAATATTGTACCATTTACCAAATACAATGTTACTGAAATTCTCAGTTTGGCTCGGTAATTCGGTTTTCGGTGATTTATGCCACCCTTTCTTGCAGTGCATGTATTTAGTCTTACTTTTACTTATTTTCAAACCCTTGCTCTCTAAAGTGTTTCTTCATAGTTCAAGTTTTTTGTTAAAATTTTGGTTAGTTTCATTAATTAACACAATATTAGCATATACCATGAGAGCTAATCTTGTATCACGTTGGTTAGCTCATCCATAACTAGGTTAATCAAGTAGGCTCAATGTCAATCCTTGGTATAGACCCACCCATAATGGTTTGTATATCTTACTAATGTTCTCAAGCTAGTAATAGTTCCTTTCTACATGTATTTTATGACCTTTACATATTTAATATGAATTCCTTCTTCTCTAATCACTCGCCAAAGATCTTTCGTGATATTCTAGCATATGCTTACACTATGTGTAGATCTTTTTCCCCTTTTGCAATAAATTTCCAACAATTTTCTTAGCAAGTATATAGCCTCTGTTAGAAATTTTCTATACATAAATCCATACTGGTTCTCTGTCACTCGTCATATTCAAGTCTACACTTTATCACTCTTTCTCAGAATTTCACCGTATGACTCATGAGTTCAATGCCTTGATAGTTCACACAGCTTTGAATATCTCCTTTGTTCTTATAAATTGGAACAAGAGGTACTCTTTTTCCACTCGTCGGACATCCAATCAGATCTTAGTGTAACATTGAATAGCTTGGTGAGTTGTTCCACTCCAACCTTTCGTAGACACTTCCAAACCTCCAAGAGGATATTAACTAGCCCATAAGTTTTTCTAGTCCTCATCTTTTTCATGGCATTCTTCAACTTTGCTGGCCTAATTTACGAGTGTAGTTGAAAGTTTCTATCATGCATCGTTATCTCTTGTTAATACTTATTAAGAATCATCTTTAATACACTTCACCTGGTTTAAATCCTTACTCTTCTTCTTTCTTGGTCGTGCTGGTTTAAACTTATTTCTCCTCTTCACATGTCCTAATTTTTGCTGCAAGCTATCTAGAATTGCCGCTCAGGCTTTACTAATAATAACCTTCTTAACTTTCTCATATTTAGATTCTCTATTTTTCTCACTGTTGTATATCAGAGATTTCCTAACATGTTAATGCATTTATTATTCTTTAAAAGGGGTTTCACAGTTTAGTTCATATAGATCATGTTGCAATTATTTTAGATTGTGGGAATACAAGTTGGTCAAGCTCCTGTAGGGCTAAGAAAACTTGGCTAGTGAGTGATGTTGCATTTTAGATTCTGATCCCATTTTCCATACTTCCATCTTGTATCAAAATAGTCAACTCAGAGGTTATAGAACAATTTAGGTTTCTTGCCAATTTGCATATGAATTTATATGGACATTCAGGTGCAACTAGGAAAGTTAAAGTTGAGGAATCATAAATCCTTTTAACTATTGATTAATTATAAACAACATGCCAATGTAATCCCACAAATGGCTCTGGGAGCCTACCTTTTTTTGGGGTAGAGAGACTGTTTTTGATAGACCTCAGCTCTGAAGAAAATTTCCAAAATACATTTTTTGATTAATTAGCTAAAAGTAATTTTGTCATGTCTCAAAATGCCTCCTAGATGTGATTGGCGTCCAGCTAACACCACCCACCAAGTGAACTCGATTCTCGTACCCAACCAATTATTTAGGCATCAAGTATCGACACCAAGAGATACTCAGTGCAAGTCCAAACACGTTACTAATAAAAATAAAATAAGGGAATAGTAATCTGACCAAAAAATCGATAATCAATTTGTGAAATTCGATTACTCATATTCTAATTCTAGGCCAAATCTTAACACTAAGACCATGAAACATTTAATAAAGTAACATGAATTAAATTGTTAGACATGCAAACTCGAAAACAAAGGAAATGACTGGCATAAACTAGATAAAGGAAATGCTGACCTCCACGAACAATGTGGTGGCTCACCTTAGCAACAAAATCTTTCTAAATGAGTTCGTCAACCACTAGCTTTTTCCCAAACAATAGTATTTGCATGGGCATGGAGGTAAAAAATGAGTTATAAATATAACTAGTGAAGTCCTTGAAACCTCCCTTGAGTACTCCTGGAACAAGTTTTAGAAATTACACACACACAATGAGCGCATAAAATAAATATATACAAAAAATGATTACATATATAACCCAGTGTGGTTAAATTAAACCCAACCTGCCCAATCCGTTTACGTTTGGGTGGATTATTGACCTATACGTTTATTAATTCAACCCATTTCAAAATTGTGTTGATATGTAATCCAAATTGACTCTAGAGAAATCTTATTAAAATATTTTTAATTGTTTTTAGTTTGAAATGATATATATATATATAGCCATAATAAAACTAATAAAATCTATTATGTACTAAAATATTACAAAAGAACAAATAAAATAATTAAAATTTAGTAAAATTGGATGGGTTGGATCCTGACCCATTCTATAACTTATTACCCTACTTGATTTAGGCCAAGAAAATTTGGGTTGGATTAAGGGTCTAGTCTTGACCTGTTTGTTGCCTTGACCCATTATGATCTGCCCAAATGTGACCCAATCCTCTCACTTGTCAACCCTATATATAATACGCAATAAGGTCCAAACAAATGTTCAACAAGAACACTATACATGTCGAAACACAATCTACACTAAGAACTTGTCATAAACGACAATGAAGTAACTTAACACCACCCCAATTAGTCCATGATGGCATGTACGATGCCCCAAAGGTATACTATGGCAACATGTGTAGTCTCCTAATATATTATGGTAGCATATGTATGCTCTTAACATATTACAACAATGTATCTATGCCCCTAATATATATATTGCATCAGGAAGGCATGATATTTAATGGCCTAACTCCATGGCATGAAGTGTTGCTACACCACAAATAACGTATTAAATCTTTCTAAAATTTTTCACAAAATAATATCTTTGTCATTATTCAAAGACCATTGATTCTGCCAAGTATATACCTATCCCAACACATAGACCAAGTATACAACAATAACAACTTACTTTGTGTAATTTTACCAGTGGAGTCTAGGGAGGGTAGTGTGTACTCAAATCTTACCCCTATCTTAGGAGGCGGAGAGACTGTTTTTGAGAGAACCTCAACTCAAGAAAATAAGAGGAGTAAAGAAACTAAGACAAAACTAAACAATGCATGACAAAACATACTGAAAAGGGAACAATATCTACAATAAAATAATACAAATAAAAAATTACAAAGTACAATAATTAAATTGTAACAAAAATCAAAGGATCGAGAACCTACAAGAATAATATTACAAGTACTAGTTTGGAAGGATAAACGACACTACACTCAACTACCTATTTACCTTCTATCTAATTCGCATCCTATCTCTTATCAAGGTCATGTCCTTGGTAAGCTAAAGTTGTTCATGTCCTGTCTATTCACCTCTCTCTAATACTTCTTAAAATTATCTCTACTTCTCCTAAAATCATCCATAGACAACCTCTCACACCTCTGCACGAGACATCCATCACCTCCTTTTCACATGCCCAAATCATCTTTTTTGTCTCTTGAACCTTGTCCTCCACCTTGTCTCTTGTACTTTCATTTCTAGTTTAATCTCTGTATGCCCATACATTTATCTTAGCATTCTTGTTTGCGCAACTTTCATCTTCTGAATGTGACTAGCCAACACTCTTCCCGACTCAATAAAGTCTGTCTAAGCACCACTTTGTAGAACTTATTTTTATGTTTTGGTGGCACCTTTTGGTCACACAAGACCCGAAATGTAAACCTCCATTTCATCCACCCTGCACCAATATGATGTATGGCTTCATTGTCAATCTCCCCATTACCTTGGATAATGAACCCAAGATAATCGAAGCTTCCTTTCTTAGCACAGCCTGGGTATCAAGCCTCACTTTACTCTTTTGGATAGCCTGGCAAAACAAAGCACATATTTGAAGTAGTTTTAGAAAAGCAAGCATCAAAGTTTAAATTCTCACTTACCTCGAATTCACAATTCAAGCACAATTTCCAGCAAACTAGTACGCTGTTGGATCTATAATGGTCAAAAATCCTTTTGTGGACATTTCTTTATTTTTAACATAAACTCGTTTTCAAAGATTTCAATTCACTAAATGAAAATTAAATTTTAATACGTTTTCCCTTTAAAATTGAAGATTTGGGTTGAAGAACCTGAGGGCTGAACTTTCTCAGTTTCTAATATTTTCTTGATCTTGTAAAAATCTACTCCTGATCACATAATAACCTTATATAAACGATTAGAGTCATTACCTTGATAATTTTGGGGTGAAATTGCTATTGTTTTTCCTCTCTTTTTCTCCTTTTCCCCCCTCTTTCTGCGCATAACTTCTTTGTTTCTGCTTTTGTTTCTTTCTACCCCTCATGTTTGATGGCTGCTAATTCCATCAGACTTTGATTCTTTTTTCCTTGTACTTGACCAACTTGTTTGTTTTTTCCTTTTAATTATTTTCTCTCGCTTAGTCAAAAAGACTTTTATGCCTAATTTAATTATTGGGGTTATTACAAATTAGGGAAAAGACTAGAGGTGGATTAAGTATAGAGAGCGCTTTATTTTACTAAGATATGAATGGAGGCACTTGAGTCAAGATCCGTGAGCCAAAAGATGAAGACTGTATTGTAACACGAATAGATTTACTGGTTGACCTATACAAGTAGTAGATGATGATGAAAATTGTCATTTAACTATTTGATGCTATAAATAATCATCTTAGCAGCTTCGATCAAATAATAGAGTAAGGTAGAATACAATATTCAATACCCTGCCGTTTTACAGAAATTGACAGGGATGATTTTGATTAGGAAAGATGAGATTCAACAGAGGATGTTGAGCTAGAATGCAACAAAGCCTAGTTTAGCTTGTTGAAGTAGTCACCATGTAAAAATGTTTCAGTTAAACCATGTAGGATGACTTTGACTAGGAAGGAAGATTCAGCAAAGGAAGTTGAGCTAGAATGCAACAAGCGGCTTAGGCGACCTTGATGAACAGGTCACCACTTAGTAAAGGTTGCCAGACAAACTTCAGGCACTTGAATGTGAGTCATCAATGAGAAGATGTGGCATGTTAGTTGAGGCGAGAGCAAAGAATTTTTGTGCCGAAACTGGTGATTTTGCGCTAGAATGCAACAAGAGGCCTTAGCTATCTTGGTGAACTGGTAACTGTCTAGACCTGTACTTACATAATTAGGAATATCCACAATTATTATTAGCATATCACAAAAAATTTAATAAACCCCCAGAGCATGAGTTATTAATTTAGCTTGGGAAGCTGTAGAATTTAAGTAGCAAGAAAAGACTTCTTGGTGCTATGCGATGTAGAGAAGGAACGACTGAAACACCTAAGGCTAATTTTCATCTTGTTTGAAACAATTTCTGGACTTCATATTAATTGGAGAAAGAGTTTTGTCTACTTGTGAATGAATTTCCAGAGATCAGTACCTTGGCCAACATTCTAGGTGGCAAGATAGGGGGAACTTCCCACCACCTATTTTGGGATGCCTTTGGGAGCTAAGTGTAAGTCCATGGACATATGGAACTCTGTGGTGGAAAAATGTGAAAAGAAGTTTGTTAATTAGCGAAGTCAATACGTATCCTTGGGTGGTAGAGTTACTTTGATCAACGGTGTTCTTGATGCCATGCCAACTTACATGATGTCTCTTTTTCCCGTTCCTGTGAATATCATCAAAAAGTTGGATGCTATCAGAAGAAATTTCCTTTGGCAAGGTTATGGTGAAATGTTGTCATAACCAACAAGAAAGGAGGAGGTATGGGAATTAAGAACTTAAAAGCACAAAACAAGAGTCTCCTGTTAAAATGGTTATGGAGATTGGCAGCAGATGAGCATGGCCTATGGAAAGAAGTCATTATTGCAAGATGTGGTAGGGAAGGACCATGGACTACTAAGTTAAAATTCCTTATGTGGGTGAGTATGGAGGACTATCAGAAATCAGCGGCCGTGAACATGGGGTGATTCTGATATCAAAGAGGGTAATGGTAGAAAGACCATGTTCTAAAATGATGGATGGCTGGGACAAAGATCGTTAAGGCAGCAGTTCCCAGACATTTACACATCAATCAACAGAAACTAGCTAGAATCTCAGAAGTAAAAAGTGCACAAGGCTGGAATCTGTCCTTCAGAAGATTTTTCAATGATTGGGAAGTATAGAAAATCATTCAATTCTACAATACCTTGGAACAAGCTAAGAGCCTCACCTGCAAGGAAGACATGTTGCTATGGAAGAGGACAAAGATTGCAAGTTCAAGGTGAAATCAGCCTACAATATATCAATTCAAATTGACTGGCCTTGGAAGATGATCTTAGAAGGAATGAAACCACACAAGATGGCCTGTTTCACTTGGCTAGTTGCTAATCAAGCTGTTTTGACTCAGGACAACCTTATGAAAAGGGGAAGACAGTTATGTTTCCAGATGTTTTTTTTTTTTTTTTGGTGAAGTTGAGGTAGAGACACCAAACCATCTTTTCTTGCGTTGTAAAGTGACTGAGAAATTTTGGCAATGGTTCTTTATCCCAAGGGGTATTAGATGGTCTATGCCAAGGAACACTACAAAAGTCCTATCATGTTGGAGCAGAGATTGGAATCAGTCAGGACATAAGGAGAGATGGAAGATTTCCCTGCCTGCATCTGGTGGACAACTTGGAAGGAAAGAAATCAAAGATGTTTTGAGAACAAGTGCATTCCTTTCCAAAGCCTAAAAATGAATTGTTTAGCAACCTTATACTTTTGGTGCACGCATATTATACCTATGGAGCCAGGGGAGATTACTATATTTTTAGATAGATTATGAAGGTCACAGGTGATAGATCTCTCTTGGCTTTTCCTATATACTTATGTGTAATTACTACAGGAGTACACTATTGGTGTACCTCTATTGTTTATAATACCAGTTAACCTTATCAAAAAAAAAAAAAAACAGAAAAAACTTCTTTATATTTCAGTATGTCCTTACATCCCATTAGAAACGGTGTTTATACAAGTGAATCCTAACTGGTTAAGGAAAGAGAACCAATTATAATAAAAGAAACTATTCTATTCCTATAATTACACTAGAGAAACAAAACACAAGTCTCCTAAAATTATGGTAATTAATTAATACAATCAACACTCCCTGTCAAGTTGTAGCAATGATATCATACTTTCCCAACTTTTTTTTTTGTGGAGTAATTAAATTATATTAGAAAAGCAGCAAGGAGATGCAAAGTTATAAGGAAATTGAAGAGCTGCATCAGAACAAATCAACATGAAGCTAGCAGAGGCTCAGAGCAAAAATTGTAAACAGCCAAAAAAGAAATCCTCAAATTCCTACTATGCTAGAGTTAAGGAACTAACAAAATCTAAAAAGTTGTCCACTCCGTTGACAGAGGAGCCCAATGTATCAAAAATCCTTTTATTGAGCCTTTTGCATGCACATCTGTTATCTGTTTTTCTGATGACACATGAAGAAAACTCAAAGTGCCACTAGTAACTTTCTTCTTGATGAATTGCCAATCAATTTCAATATATTATGTGCAATCATGTGAACAAGATTCCGAGCTATATCAATTGCATGTTTATTGTTGCAGTACAAGGGAAGTTTCCCCATTTCAGGTAATCTCAATTCTTCCCCTAACTTTTGTAGCCAAAGAAGCTCACAAATACCCCGAGTAATAACTCTATATTCTGCTTTCTCACTTGATCTTGCAACTACACTTTGCTTTGTACTTCTCCAAGTTATTAATCCCTCCTATGGGTGTACGTTAACCCATGCAGATCTTTTACCATCTCAAGATCCAACCATATTCATATATTTAAAAGCTTCTCTGTGGAGGTGACCATGTTTAGAGAAAGAAGCAAATCTTTCCCCTGAGCAAACTTTAGATACTGCAAAATGTGAAAGACATCCAACCCAATTCACATCTTTAAAAGATTTTCCCCCGAGCAAACTTTTAGATACCGTAAAATGTGAAAGAATACTTTCATACGAGGTTCTCTGGAATCATTCATGAACTGACTCACCAAGCTAATAAAATGGTCTATATGTGTGAGAGAAATGTGTCTACCAACCTCTGAGAGAGAAAAATGAGAAGAGTGAGTTTACCCTTATGATGTCTTATGAAGAGGATGTGATTGACATTTCTTTGTTGGTTATCAAAATAGATCATCGATTTGTAGATGCCAAGCTCTACGAAGTTAAGATGAATTTCTTCTGTCTATGAATTTCTTCCGTCTATGCACCTTTCCTGACTTTATTCAGTATTAAATCCATGAGGAATCTCTATATACACCTCTTCTTCTAGGTCTGTATGGAATGTATTCTTCACATCCAACTGCTGCAAGTCGCAATCAGTATGAAATGTATTCTTCACATGACAAAAGAATTCAGATAGTTTTCATCCTTGCAACTGGGGAAATTGTCTCCAGATAATCAACTCCATAGGTTTGAGTGAATCCATTAGGCACTCATCTTGCTTGAATCTTTCAGTAGTGCCATTAGCTTTAGCTTTATGATTCACAGCGAAAACCCATTAGCAGCCAATCTACTTTTTCGTCCAGTTGTGAAGTAACAAGCTCCCTAATCTCATTTTCTAACAGGGCCTTCATTTTCAACTATAACTTGTTTCCATTTAGGATCTGCAAAAGCTTCCCCGTAATTCTAGGGAACAGACACAGAAGAAAATAGACAAAGCAAATGCTCAGCAGGAGGAAGACCTGGAACTAGAGGAGAAAAATAAATTAATAAAGATGTTTGGTAGAAGAGCTTACTCCTTTTCGAGGAGGGGTAAGCAAATCTAAGTCATTCTGAAACATAGATGACTCACCAGTGAAAGAGAATTCAGTTTTGGCAGATTGCATAGTGGCTTTTTCTGCTCTATTCCTCTTTAAGTAATCTAATTAAGTCTATGCAAACGCTCAATAGTTACTCCCCAAAATTTTTTCTCCAGCTTCACTTTCCTTGTGGAAGTGGTTTTAACTGCGGAACTAGGGGGATATCATCTCGTCCTCTTTACTGATCTTTGCCGGAAGAGGTAATAGTGTAATACCAAAATAGGGTTTGAATTCTCAAAGGATAAACAACTATGTTGATAAAGGATCTCTCAGAGGGAAAATGATAACATTTATGTCCCTTGTGTGTGGGAGAATATCTAAGAGGGCTTTTAGGGTTAAGTTTCCCAAAAAAAAATTCCTAGACTAAGCAAGACTGCAAGACACACACCCAAACACTTTTTTTGAGGGTTTTAGATGATATTCTATTGACATGATAGGCATTAACTAGAATGGCATCCACCAATAGTTTTTTGGTATATTCGTGGTTAACATAGAGATCTTGCCACTGTATTTTTTCTTTCAACTACCCCATTTTGTGCACTAGTTTAGGGATGATTAGTTTAATGGATTACCCCATTGAAATCCCGATAAGCACTAAAACATTTATCCATTATTCTTTTCTATTGTCAGTTCACAGGATTTTGATCTTAACCTCAATTCAAATGCAAATCATCTTATGAAATGCCTGAAAGCAAGAGAAAACCTCACCTTTGAACTTCAACAAATATACCAAAATAGGGTTTCTAGTATGTTTTTCATTCACAAGCATCGCCAAACAAAGAGACAAACTCAGTTCTGGAAAACAAACAAGGGTACAACTTTCGTAAAGCATAAAAGGATGGGTGCCCCAACTGTTTTTAGACCTAGATTATTTCTTGGTTGAGATTCTTATTCTCTCCGAACAACAAAAAAAAAAAAACTTTACCAAAGTCTCGATCCTCCTCAAACATGTGTAAATCATCATGCAATTTACTATTATCACTCCTCTTTCTCGTTTGAAGATCCTAAAAAACACAATTTTCGGGGAAGACCTAAGGGGGAAGAACTTAATACTACAACTTAGGTCTTTGATGATGGAGCTAACGAATAACAGGTTAATGGGAAACTACTATACATGAATACAACAGCAAGAACAACATACCTAGTGGAAACCCACAAGTGGGGTCTAGGTAGGGTAAAATGCACGCAAACCTTACCACTACCTCATAGAGGTAGAGAGGCTGTTTCTTGGGAACCCTCGTATCAAAACCTATAAGCAGAATAAACTAGATACGAAAAAAGGAAAGGAAAAGAAAGGGAATAAAAAGAGCCACTAATAAGGAAAAACACATGATAGTATACAAATACGATAAAATTAACATATAAAGACGAATAATGACAACACAAGATATAAAGAGAGTGTAAATACGCTAAAAGTAAACAAATATAGGACTAATGATGACAATATACGAACCTACTATATCACAAAGTCATATATCGACCTACCCCTACTAGCCTATTAGCCCTATACTCTAATACGCACCTCTACTCTTTTCTATCTAAGGTCATGTCCTCGGTGAGATGAAGTTTTAGCATATCTTGTCGATCATCTCCCCCCCAATACTTCTTCGGTCTACTTCCACCCCTCTGTGTAACCCCTAAATCCAACCTCTCGCACCATCTAACAGGAGCATCGGTAGTCCTTCTCTGCACATGTCCAAACCAATATAGTCTCACTTTCCTCATCTTGTCAGCCGTAGGGGCCACCTCTAACTTCTCCCGGATGATCTCATTCCTAATCCTATCACTCCTGGTATGTCCAATCATCCATCTCAACGTTCTCATCTCCGCAACCTGCATGAATTTTTAATTGGCCAACACTCCACCCCATGTAGCGAAGGTGGTCTAACCACTATTCTGTAAAATTTGCCTTTAATCTTAGGTGGTTTCTTTTTATCACGCAATACTCCTAACGCAAGCCTCCATTTCGTCCATGCTGTCCCAATACAATATGTAACATCATCGTCGATATCGCCACTACTCTGGATGATGGATCCAAGATACTTAAAGCTTTCTCTCTTTGGAATAGGTTGAGTGGCAAGCTTCACTTCTACGTCTGCTTCATCTCTAGCAACACTGAATTTACACTCTAGGTATTCTGTTTTGGTTCTGCTAAATTTGAACCCTTTGGATTCCAAAGTATATCTCCAAACCTCCAATCTATCATTAACTTTAGCTCGAGTCTCATCAATCAGTGTTATGCCATCTGTAAATAGCATACTCCATGGCATCCCCTCCTGGATAGACCGTGTAAGCTCATCCATTACCAAAGCAAAAAGAAAAAGGCTCAACACAAATCCTTGATAGAGTCCCATCTCAACAGAAAAATATTCTGAGTCTCCTCCTACTGTTCTTACCCGAGTTCTGAATCCGTCGTATATATCTTTTATCACCATAATATAACACCGCCCATAATATAACAACGCCCTGGAACACCATTCACCTCTAGACATCTCTATAAGACCGACCTCAGAACTTTGTCATAAGCCTTTTCAAGGTCAATGAACACCATATGAAGGTCCCTCCTTCTCTTCCTATATTTCTCCACTAATTTCTGAACAAGATGGATTGCTTCAGTAGTTGATCGTCTCGACATAAATCCGAACTAGTTCTTGGAAATAGACACTACGTTCCTCAACCTCATCTCCACCACTCTCTCTCAAACCTTCATAGTGTGGCTTACCAACTTGATACCCCTGTAATTGTTACAACTTTGAAATCACCCTTGTTCTTGTACAATGGAACCATTGTACTCCATTCATTGGGCATCTTAACAGTTTTCATAATAGCATTAAACAACCTAGTCACCCACTCAATATCTCCTTGACCACGCTCTTCTAGAAATCTACCGGAATTTCATTGGGTTCTATCGCTCTCCTGCTGTTCATCCTACTAATAGCACGTCTAACTTCCTTGAAAATGCCTGCAATAACCAAAATCTCGATAATTATCGGAGTATATCAAATCACCCAACTCAATATCTCTGTCCCCTTTTTCATTTAAGAGTTTATGAAAGTAAGCTTGCCATCTTATCTGAATGGAATTTTCATCCACCAACACCTCACCCTTCTCATCCTTAATGCACTTCACTTGGTCTAATTCACGAGCTTTTCTCTCTCACCCCTTTGCAAGCCTATACAATCTCGTCCCTGCCTTTTTCACCTAACTCAACATACAACTGCTCAAACGCTACTATCTTAGCACTTGTCACTGCCATCTTCGCTTCTGTTTTAGCCGTCTTATAAATATCTTAAGCCTTATTTTTTTCATCCTTATCCCGACATTCCAAGCACTTCGTGTAGGCAACCTTCTTGGCTTTCACTTTGCCTTGAACAACTTCTTCACTCCACCACCAATAACCTTGACGTCCACTAAAGGTCCCTTTCGAAACCCCTAGCACCTTGGTGGCAACCCTCTTAAAGTGACCAGCCGTGGTATCGCACATAGTGGTCACATCTTCGCTACTACTCTAAGCCCCCAAATTACTAAACTTTTACCCCATTTCCCGAGAAAGAGCAGGAGTCAGGCCACCCCATCTAATCCTCGGTTGGGCACAAGTGACCTTCTTCCTCTAACCCCTCTCAATCTAAGTCCATTATGGTCTGTTCCCCTTGAAAAAAAATATTCCCATTAAAATCTCCCCCGATGAAAATCTTTTCTATGGTTGGTATACCCCTCACAACCTAGTGTTGTTAAAAACGACAAAAAGCGCACTTTGAAGCGAGGCAATAGGTGTGTGCTTTTTCTAGTCGAAGCATGAAGCGATGAAAAAAGCGTGCGCTGCAATGGTTGAAGGGCTGAAGCGAGCTTCTGCTGAAGTGATGCTTTAACTATTTAGTTTTTTTTTTTAAAAAAATTTAATAGTTTTAAAATTAACTCACCCTATACTAAGTCACAACTAAGAGTATAGTAGTACTGCTGCAAGGTGCGAGTCTAGAGCTTTTCTTCTTTGGCGAACTTCTTCTCCAGAGAGCTTCTCTTTCGGCGACTTAAGTGTTCAGTCAGGTAAGATCAACTTCTTCTTCTTCTTTAAAGCGAGCCCTCATCATTTTTTTCCGCTTCTCGCTTCTCAAAACACTGTCACAACCTCATCAAAATCTTTCAAAAAGAGCTTTTCGACTTCATTATCTAGGCCCACTTGGGGTGCATAGGCACTAAATATATTCACAATATAACTATCGACCACAAGTATAGACATCATCCTATTATTAATCCTCCTGACCTCCATGACATTCTCCCTAATATACTAGGATGCCTACTTCGTTCCTATCCCTAGAACCACCCGAGGACCATAATTTAAACCCGTCTACGTCTCGCGTCTTACTACCTACCCATCTGATCTCTTGAATACATGTTATATTAATTTGTCTCTTCTTAAGGCTCTTCATTAACTCTATGGACTTCCCCGTAAGTGATCCTACGTGCCACGTCCCTACTCTCAACCTAAGTAGGTTTGTTCCCCTCTTACCACCGCTACCCCTAGCCTACGAAATGATCGTAATCCACCATCAGACCCCAATGCCACTAAACTTCACTATGAACTACTAATTCAACAACTCTATAAATGATAGAGAATCAACAATCTTACGAAACAACACAACAAAATAGTTAAACCTAAACTATAATATATAATCCTATAAAATACAAGAGGGTCACAACGAAAAGCGATAATCACAATATGTAACAATCAACCCATAATACCAAGATGCACCAAGTATGAGAAACAATCACAATATGTATGAAGTAAGAATATAGCAAAAAATAAAATATATTAAAAAATATAACAAGCAGGCAAGAAATATTGCACAAATTCTGTACTAGACAAGAAATATTAAGCAAGAAATATAGCAAAAAAACAAGAAACAACAAGCAAATGACATTTATACAGACAGGAGATAATGCCAGAACAGAGAATCTGACCGGTACATGAAGTTGAACAAGAAAGAAAAAGAGAAAATGGGGGATATCACCTGAGTAATCTGATCGAAAAATTAACGGTTGAACGCCTTGCCAGAACAGTGAAGTTACCTGACCAAAAAATGATTCTGAATCGCTGTCTTGGAGTACTGTCACCGGAGATGATGTAGCCAAAATCTTGAAATTGCTGGATGTAGATCTGAGGTGTCGTCAGAATCTAGATATCTCGATGTACAGTGCCAGCGAAACTAGGATTTTCCAATTTGATTTTGGTTTATGTGTTGCAATACTCTTCGCCGGAGAATGAGACGGCGAAGAGTTCATCATCGGAGTTGAAAATAGATCCTGAAAGTAGAGACAGAGATCTTCAGAGTTCCCCCCACCAACAAAGAAGTCAGATGGTAGTCTCATCTTTTATGAAATACTCTTGGCCGGAGAATGAGACGGCGAAGGGTTCACCGTCGGAGTTAAAGCCACCGTCAGGTACCCACCTGGTTCCGAGCTCCACAATCAAATCGATTGAAAATAAAGTTTTCCGCCAAATAATTTCGCCGAAAAACAATAAGAGTATTATCGGAGAGAAGAATTTTGAGCAAAGAGCGTATTTAAGGTGTACTAATAAAACATAAATCAAGTAACAACTATCGTCATCCGCCAAATAATTTCGCCGAAAAATAACATCGAGTATTATAAGAGAGAAGAATTTTGAGCAAAGAGAGTATTTAAGATGTACTAATAAATCATAAATCAAGTAACAACTACCAGTCACTCAACATATGAAAAATTCTTCTCTCCGATAATACTCTTATCGTTTTCCGGCGAAATTATTTGGCCGGAAAACTTTATTTTCAACCAATTTGAACTTTAGAGCTTGGAATCAGGTGGGTACCCAATGGTGGCTTTAACTCTGACGTCTATCTCTTTCTCTCTACTTTCGGGATCTATTTGCAACTCCGATGGTGAACTCTTCGCGGTCTCATTCTCTGGCGAAGAGTATTTCATAAAAGCTGAAACTACTATCTAACTTCTTTCTTGGTGGGGGAACTTCGATGGTCTCTATCTCTATTTGTAGGATCTATTTTCAACTCCTACGGTGAACTCTTCGCCGTCTCATTCTCAGGCGAAGAGTATTCAACACATAACCAAAAATCAAATAAAAAAAATCCTAGTTTCGCCTGCACCGTACATCGACATTTCCAGATTCCGGCGACACCTCAGATCTGCGTCCATCAATTTCAAGATTCCGGCTACATCATCTCTGGCGACGACAGTATTCCAAGATAGCGATTCAGAATCATTTTGCAACTTCACTGTTCCGACGACGCATTCAACCGTTAATTTTTTGGTCAGATCACTCAGGTGATATCCTCTATTTTCTCTTTTCCTTTCTTGTTGAACTCCTTGTTCCATTCATATTCTCTGTTCTCTCCTTTTTTTACATTATCTCCTGTATGTATAGTTGTAATTTGCCTGTTGTTTCTTGTTTTTTTTGCTATATTTCTTGTTTAGTACAGAATTTGTGCAATACTTCTTCCTGCTTGTTACAGTTTTTAATATATTTTATTTTTTGTTGTATTCTTACTTCATACATGTTGTGATTGTTTCTCATACTCTGTGCATCTTAGTGTTATGGGTTGTTTGTTACATATTGTGATTATTGCTTTTCGTTGTGATCCTCTTGTATTTTATAGGATTATATGTTATAGTTTAGGTTTAACTATTTTGTTGCGTTGTTTCATAAGATTGTTGATTCTCTATCATTATAGAGTTGTTGAATTAGTAGTTCTTAGTGTAGTTTAGTGGCTTTGGGGTCTGATGGTGGATTAGGATCATGTCGGAGGCTAGGGGTAGCAGCGGTAAGAGGGGAACAAACCTACTTAGGTTGACAGTAGGGATGTGGAACATTGGATCACTTACGGGGAAGTCCATAGAGTTAGTGAAGAGCCTTAAGAAGAGACAAATTAATATAGCATGTGCTTAAGAGATCAGATGGGTAGGTAGTAAGACACGAGTCGTAGATGGGTTTAAATTATGGTACTCGGGTGGTTCTAGGGATAGAAACAAAGTAGTCATCCTAGTAGATGAAGACCTTAAGAAGAATGCCGTGGAGATCAGGATGACTAATGATATCTATTAAACTTGTGGCCGGTAGTCATATTGTGAATTAGTTAGTGCCTATGCACCCAAAGTGGCTAGATGATGAAGTCAGAAAGTTCTTTTGGGAAGATTTGGATGAGGTTGTGAGGGGTTAGTGGATAAACCCTCTCTTTCAATTATCTATATTTATATTCTTCAGTTCCACCAATAAAATAAATTTTATATTGAGAAAATAGGAGAATTTTGAAAGGGAAGTGTGAAAGTTAAGAGTCTATGGAAAGTGAATAAATCCATGAAGAATATCTGCCAATATTATGGTGTATATGGATGGAGGAAAATAACAGATGTTTTGATGGGACTTCAACTCCTAACTGCTCATTGAAATCTAAAAATCTTTTTATTTGCAGCAATCTTTTCCCCGTAAATTATGTAATTTCCCTTCTAGATTTCATTAGCTCCCTCTCAATGGTTTAGCAGCCTTGACTTTTTGCTTCATGTTTTAACTCGCATATCCTACTTGTTCTTTTTTGGTTTTCTGGAATTATACACATTTTTTCTATGCAACTTTCTTGCATCTTCTTGACGCTTTATAATACAACCAACAACAACATACCCCAGTGCCTCAAAAGGCTCCCGCTCATTGCGGGGTGAGGGGGGATCGGATGTACGCAACCTATTCCCTATGTTTAAAAACATAAAGCGGCTGTTTCCAGATGACCCATTCGCTTTATAATACAACCACTTCATCAAAAAGAAAAAGTCGTGTTAGCCAATTGGACAAGGTAGTTGGATTATCTTTTAAGAGAGGAATGTTTATGGGGCTGGTTTGGCTGAGCAATTTGCTCAGCCAAATCAGCCCCCTTTTTTTTCTTTTGGAGGGATGGGGGTTAAATAACTTAGAACTGTTTAGTCTAGTTAGGATAGCTGCTCCAGTCAAGAGATGTGTAAGACCTCCGATGCCCAAAGTTGAAACTGAAAAATATTCCTTCCGTTTCTATTTATGTGAATGTGTTTGACCGTGCACAAAGTTTAAGAAGTAAGGGCATTTATTTGAAGCTTGTGGTCCAAAATAAGCCATAGAAATTTGTGTGGCTATAAGTCATCTCATTAAGGGTAAAATGGAAAGTTTAAATATATTGTAACTAACTATAGAAGGTGCCATTCCTTTCGGTACTGACTAAAACGAAAGAGTGTCACATAGAATTTGGGACAGAGGGAGTATCTTATTGTTTTATTATTCGACTAAATAGCTCCTTCCATTTCTTCTTGGTGTCTACGTCCTTGTCACTCGGAAAGTACCTCAGTTCGCTGGTAATTTCGACGGTAGACCGCAACTGTAGAAGCTAAATTTTATATTCATCGTTATGTCTTCATATTTTTAATCAGACATAAAGACTATCTCCAAACATGAAATTTCAGCTTTAAGGTCTCAAATTTAATGCTTCATGCCTTCACCAGGAATTGGAGCTTCTCTAGGGAAAACAGTACTCTTTGATGGCCATTGAGTTCCCAGTTAAAACTTCACTGGTCAATAAATGTACTGTTATCCAGGTGGAGACTCTAGAAGTTGTGGTGCATGGTTGGCAAGTGACAAGGAGGATGGGAAAGGGTAAAGGGGTTGACTGGAGGTGATGGTTTCTGGAGATACAGGAGTGAAGAGTGATAAAGTGGTGGGAGATGGATGTAAGGGAGTGATAACTGTCCGGAGAGGAAAGGATAAGTGCATGGGAATGGAGCAGCTGAAGGCGGAAAGGGAACAGCTCGTATGGGGTTTGTAAGGGGTTGTCATTTTGTCTCCGTCTTGAAGCCTAATTCTTCTTTCCTTTGTTTTCTCTTTTTGCCATTTGGTCTTTTGGGGAATACCAGTGATGAGGGTTAAATAGGATACAGTAGGTATTTGTTCCTAACATCACTGCTATATGACATTTTTAATATTGGAATTTAATGAATGATGAGATTCCTCGAATGACAGAGGAGGTATTATGTATTTGTTGCACTAAACTACAGAAGTATAACAATTGGGTGTTTTCCTCTGTCTTCTGGTTGCTATTTGATTCATGTGAAGCAGTTAAATCTGAATAAGAGAGTCTACAGAGTAAACAGCCCATCAAAGACAATTAGATAAAAATGCTTTTTGCATGCAAACTCTCTTAAAAGTGTGATTTAAGGCTGCAACTTTAGACATGATTGAAATCTTAAATGAAGAGAATGACAGAATCGGCTGTACAAGGCATTTCAGTTTTATGACTTCACAATATGCAAACTGTAAGCCCTGTGGTGACAGGTCATTTGGGCATCTGATTACAGAAAGAGAATTATAGACCCATATTTCTTAAGTAAATAAATACTGTTTCCCTGCTTCGGTTTAGGTTTAACTCTAATGTTTTCACATCCATATTCTGAGGGTTGTATCTTTGAGGACATGACTTTAGATAGGAAGGAGTGAAGGTCGTGTACGGTAGAAGGGTAGTAGGGGTAGAGTTTTGTCTTGCCCTACGTAGGTCTAGTGCATGTCATTGGCCTAGTCTTACCTTGAATTTCTTGTCATATGTTGCTTATTGTATTTTGATTATCAAATTATTTTGCGGTGGTTATTGTTTTTCTTGTAGACTTTACACTTCTTTTTCAAAGAAAGGTAACTTGTATCACGAACAAAGGAATACTCAAGAAGGATTCCAGTAAACCTTACAACCAAAATACAGAGAAGAGAGAACAATTGTTACATCACAAATAATCTAGACCACTAGGAATATCCTCTTCTTCTTGAGGATATTCACGTTTACACCCAAAAAGAAAAAAAAGAGAGAAAAGAAAAAGACCAGACAGTTCATCTTCAGTTTCTGCACTGAGCAACTCTTGTTTTCTAAGCATCTCTGGTTCCTTCCCATCAATATAGTCCTCCAAATGCAGGCTGGAACAAACTTCCATCTCTCCCTGTGTCCTGACTGATTTTTCCTTCTTTATTCCAGCAAGATAGAACTTCTTTGGTGCTCCTTCGCATAGTCCAGTTATGCCCCTTTCTGTCTCTTTACAATGTAGAAAGAGATGGTTTCAATCTCTCATTAAAAAAAAAAAGAAAAAAGCACCTAGAACCTAAGTTGCTCGGACTCTTCACTTTTGGTGCACACCCGTGTCGACACGACATGGGTGTAGATGTGGGTGTAGGATCCGTGTCCGATTTGGTCAACCGGTTTCGGTTACTTTAACCAAAATCAATGGGAAAAATATGAGTAGTTTTAATAATTTCTGTAATCAATCCAAAAGCTAAGGTGAAACTGTAGAATGTGAAATATTTTTTATATAGAAATTTCTATGCCACTCCTTTTCCTTTAGCCTCCTTCCAGGATTTTCCTCAAGTTCTCCACATAATATCTCATAATTTTGGTTTTATCATTCTATCTTTAGATATTTTAATTATTTTTATTCAGATCCCCGCACCCGTATCCATACATGGATCCATATCCCCAAATCTTAAAAATTAGATCATGAAGGATCCGACCTCTAGATCCACACCCGTATTGGACACCCGCACCCGAGTCCGAGCAGCTTAGCCTAGAGCAAATTTGAAAACCTCTTGACACTGCTTTTCAACCACTGTGCTTTCTTCCATTGTTTTCTTCTTCTGTTACTTGGGTTTGATGCACTTCAGCCAAGGATCTATCGAAAACAACCTCTCTACCTCTACAAGGGAGTTGTAAGGTTTGTGTATACTTTACCCTCCCCAGACCCTAATGACTTTCTGTAGAGACATCCATCCTAGCACCAGCCTCTGTTTTGCCTTGGCAGCTATACCTGGCTATCAGAATTTTAACCAATGGCATGTAATTTTAGATAGAACTATTTGATAGAATCTACGGATGATTCAGCTGGGTAATTCCAATGATAATAAATACTGATTGCTCCTCTTTTTATGTTGAAATTCTCTTATAACCATTGTGTTAAGTAACTAGTCTTTGCACTGAAATTTTAGTTTCCTAATCTGGTCCAGTTAGAAAAGGAGGCTCTTACAAAAGGGGTCCCAATAACTCAAGCACTTGACATTGAAATTCCTCCTCCGCGACCTAAAAGGAAACCAAGTAATCCTTATCCTCGTAAGACGAGCGTAGCAGTTCCCTCATCACAGGTGGGAGCAAAAGATGGGAAATTTTTGACACCTCTTGCTGCCTTCTGCGATGAGAGGAAGTTATGTGACCTGGAGAAAGAACCGATTACTGAGGTATGGGTTTCTCTTGATCTTGCACATCTTTTATTTTGTTTCTTTGAAGGCCTAGTTGTACTCTTGTTCTTTATCAGAAACTTGGCGAAAATGAGAAGCTGGGCAATGTACAAGAAAGCCAGAACAAGAAAAACTGCTCCCAAGGGTTCACTATTTTCAAAGAAGGTGCTTCTGCAGCCTCTATGTCTGCAGGGAAGTCCTTGCAAACACTTGTGGCACCTACAGATTCATGTGCTTTTAGTGAATCGGTGCCTGTCACCAAAGGAGTGGTTAACCATGATATAGCAAATAAATCTTTTCTCACTGTTGAATCCAAAGAGAATCAACAGTCAGATACACTCGATGTCGGACGGTCCTTTCAAGGTAACAGCTCATGTAACACTTTTGACAGGGGAAAATCTTGCCAGTTGAGCGAGAAGGTCACACAAGGTGAGAAAAAACACCCATTGAGTCAGACAGATCATTTTGGGGAATTCTCAAGAAATGATATGCAAGCGCCACACAACTATCCAAGACATGTACCTGTGCATATTCTTGATGGAATAAATGCTTCTCAAACAGCCCCTGATATGTTTAATCATGAATCTACGAGTCAGCAGATAGGTGGGGTCCCGGGGCTCCCAAATTTGTATTCTAATCCTGCTTCATCCGCCACATCTGAGCACCATAGCAATGCTCCACAGACATCCATTCATCAGTCATTTTCTTGTTTCCACCCCATCTTCACCCCTGTTCGTGATCCAGATGATTACCGATCGTTTCTTCAATTATCATCCACTTTCTCCAGTCTTGTTGTTTCTGCTTTATTGCAAAACCCAGCAGCACATGTTGCAGCTAGTTTTGCCGCTAGCTTTTGGCCTTATGCAAATATGGAAACTCCAATAGAATCTCCAACAGAAAACACCACAAGCCAGATTAACTCAACTCCTAGTATGGCTGCGATTGCTGCTGCCACTGTAGCAGCTGCAACTGCATGGTGGGCAGCTCATGGGCTCCTACCGTTGTGCTCTCAGTTTCAAAGCGGTTTTACCTGTGTTCCTACATCAGCAACATCAATGCAAGTGGATGCCTGTCAACCTAGAGTAGACAAGAATGAAGGAAGAGAGGGAACTCATAATTCTCCCCATGCTCAGCAAACTGTCCCTGAATGCTCTGAAGCTTTGCAAGAACAACAATCAGCTTCTAAGTCGCCAACTTCGCCATCATCAGAATCGGATGAGAGTGAAGGTAGGAAGCTAAAGGCTGGGTTAATGGCTACTAATACTGAGCAAGGGGCTACAGTCACTAAGATTAATGAGCCAAACACAGAGAAGAGCGGGAAACAGGTGGATCGCTCATCCTGTGGATCCAACACACCTTCTAGTAGTGAAATTGAGACAGATGCTTTGGAGAAGGATGAGAAAGGTAAAGAAGAGCCTCAAGAATCTAATATTAACCTTCTAGCTGGAGAGGCTGCAAATCGGCGTGGTAGAAATTCCATCAGTCCAACTGAATCTTGGAAAGAAGTCTCCGAAGAGGTAATGAAATCTTTGGTTCTTGCAAGTCCTTAAGGGACCCTTTCTTACTTAATGATTTCTACTTGTGACCTTCTCTACAGGGACGGATAGCTTTCCAGGCTCTTTTCAACAGAGAAGTGTTGCCTCAGAGTTTTTCTCCTTCACTTGATCCGAAAAATAAGGGAAAGATCATTCTTGAAAAGTTTAAGCAAAAGCCAGACGATAAAGTTCAATGTGGACCACAGTTAGACCTTAATGATCTGGCGTTGAATAGCTGTTCCAGTCACCAAACAGTGGAAGACAATGTGTTATTAATTGGCAACAAAGATGTAGATGTAGACAAATGCCTACCGATGATGGAACTTGGACAAGTAAGATTGAAAGCTCGTCGTAATGGATTTAAACCTTACAAGAGGTGCTCATTGGAGGCAAATGATAGCAGGGTGACAAGTCCAAACTGTCAGGATGAAGAAAAGAACTCGAAAAGACTTCGGTTGGAAGGAGAAGCTTCTACTTAGTGTGTCAACTTGCAATTCTACAAGGGAAATCTGTCTTGTTGCATGAAGAGGCTATTTCTATCCTGTCATTATATCCTTTTCCCAGTTACATTGTCTAGTTCTAATGTGCACGAAACTTGTCGTGTAGGTGTGTACCATATTACTTTTATGTTATGTTTTAATTGGACTCATATGCAAAGGGACTTTGAACAATGAACTTAAATGTGGATGTCTCAAACAATCATAGCAAATTGAATGGACCTTTAATTGGACCAGTTTCTCTGCAAAATCATCTTTCACATATTCCATTGGTTTGTCTGTGCTCTTTTTTTGGCTTTTTGGGATAATTAGTTTCCTTTCGTTATAAACCATGTAGTTATTTATTAATATTCTTTAAAATGATGGAACTACTTGATTTAATAACCGATTTTATACATAACTAGTCCATATTTTTTATATATATAGATAGCTAATGATTATAATTATTTTTAGTGAAATGCACAGTTTTCAATCTGCAGTCAAATGTTCATTGTGAAGTTACATGAAAATGGAATAAATTGAGGTTCCATCAAATGCAAATAGAAACAACACCCTGTTTTAATAAGAAGGTAACATATTTGTATGTTTACGTAAAGATTACACAAAAACTGGGTAGTTCCCCTATTCCATCTGGTTTACCTTATTAACTAGATAAATATAGCTTTTGTTCCACTTAATATGTAAACCAGAAGTAGCTTCCCAAAAAGAATAAAGATAGCCCTCAATATAGTCTCAGCATTGGCCTTGCAAAATCAAACAGTATCATCAGCCTATTGTAGATGTGAAATCTCTAACTCGCTGTCAGTACTCGACTTCACCTTACAACAAAAACAACTATATATCCAGTGGAATCATTACTCGACTTCACCTTGAATCCCCTTATCCATCTATTTGGTTGAGCAGTCTTTAGCAAGTCATGCAACCCCTCCATGGTAAATAATTAAAAGTAAAGGAAGTAGAGGATCTACTCATCTCAAGCCCCTCTAAGATTGAAAAAATTCAGCTGGTGAACCATTGATCAATATCGAGAATTTTGACTGTGCTGATGCAGCACTTAATCCATTTTACGCATCTACCAACAAATCCCAACTTTCTCAGTGTACAGTAGGTAATTCCAGTTTAAGTGATCATATGCCTTTATGATCCCATTTGTTCTTTTTCAAATCCAAACTCGTGAACTTCACTCATTTTTTCAAACCAAGCTCGGGGGACTTTGTTTCTTCAAGCCATACCATGACTTCTTTAAATGATAGACCTTTCCATAATCCCCTTGTGTAAGCTTGAGCTTTGGTTTAGACCATCTAGGATGATTCAAAGCCTCCTCCACTATTTTTGGTACAAAGGGAGTCTAGAGATGCAAAATCCAAGATAAAAATGGGCTTGGGCCCAATTTTCTCGAAATATTGCACCAACCCGATGCAACGAGCCTACCAAGAGTCCTAGTAGAACCTGTGGCGCAGCAGAATGCCTAGTAGCATTTTATAGGTTATGGAATAGAAAACAGATGATTTTGACAGTTTTTCGTGGGTGTTAGCCCATAAGTTTTGGCGTTGCTCGAGATCCAGGCTAACTTTCCTGAAAAATTACACCC
The DNA here is from genome assembly GCA_011800125.2 of Solanum clarkiae. Classification (NCBI taxonomy): domain Eukaryota; kingdom Viridiplantae; phylum Streptophyta; class Magnoliopsida; order Solanales; family Solanaceae; genus Solanum; species Solanum clarkiae. The sequence goes on from JAABOM020000002.1 coordinate 113,003, forward strand.
ACCCGTCCATAACGAGCTCGAAAAGAGGCCTAGGTGACCCGGCGGCACTGCAGGATGCCTAGTAGGACTTTATGAGCCAAGCAACAAGAAACAGACAATTTGGGCAGTCTTTCCTGAGTGTTAGCCCATGATTTAGTGGTGCTGCCCAGGGATCTGGGCCAACTTTCGTTAGAAATTACACCGATTCATCCTTAACGAGCACAACAAGAGGCTCAAGTGGCCCGACGGCTTCGCAGGGTTCTTTGGTAGGATTTTATGAGCCAAACAACAGGAAACAGACGATTTGGGAAGCTTTTTGTGGGTGTTAGGCCGCGATTTGTGGCACAACCCGGGTACGACCCTAATTTCCTAAAAAAATTACAGAGACCCATTTATAACAAGCCCGACAAGAGGCTCAGGTGGCCCAATGGAATCGCAGGACGTCTGGTAGGATTTGATGGGCCAAGCAACAGGAACAAGCGGTTTGGGCAGTTTTTTTGGGTGTTAGCCCAATATTTGTGGCGCTGCCCGAGGATCGGGGCCAACTTTTATGAAATATTACACCGATCCATCTGTAACAAGCCCGCCAAATAATAGAAAAATAGCAATTTAGGCATTTTTTCATGGGTGTTAGCCCACGATTTTTGGTGTTGCCCAGGGATATGGGCAAATTTTACTTAAATATTACACCGACCCGTCCATAAAGAACCCGACAAGTGGCCCGCCGCAAGATGCCCGGTAGGAGTTTATGGGTCAACCAATAGGAAATCAGCGATTTGGGTTGTTTTTTCGTGAGTGTTAGCCCATGATTTGTAGCCGCTGCCCTAGGATCCGGGCCAATGTTCGGTAAAAAATATACCGACTCTTCCTTAACAAGCCTGGCAAGAGTCCCAAGTGGCTCGACGGTATCACAGGACTCCTGGTAGAGTTTTATGGGACAAACAATAGGAAAAAGGCAATTTGGGTAGTTTTTCATGGATGTTAGCCCATGATTTGTGGCGCTGCCCGGGATTCCGGGCGATCTTTCCTTAAAAAATACACTGACCCATCCATAACGAGCCTGAAAGAGGCCCAAGTGGCCCGGCAGCGCCACAAGTCGCATAGTAGGGTTTTATGGGCCAAGCAACAGGAAACAAATAATTTGGGAAGTTTTTCCTTAGTGTTAGCCCATGATTTGTGGTACTGCCCAGGGATTCGAGCCAACTTTTATTAAAAATTACACTGACCCCATCCTTAACGAGCAAAACAGGAGGCCTAAGTTGACCAACGAGGCCGTAGGACGCTTGGTAGGATTTTATGGGCCAAGAAACAGTAAACAGATGATTTGTTAAGCTTTCGTGGGTGATAGCCCACGGTTTATGGCGCTGCCTGGAGATCCGGGCTAAATTTCCTGAAAAATTACAGCAACCCATCTATAATGACCCGAACAAGAGGCCAGGTGGCCTGACGGCATCATAGGATGCCTGGTAGAATTTTATGGGCCAAGTAATAAGCACAAACGATTTGGGCAGTTTTTCTTGGGTGTCAGCCCACGATTTGTGGTGCTGCCTTGGGACCTGGGCCAACTTTCCTGAAAAATTACACCGACCCATCCATAACGAGCACTATAAGCGGCCAAGGTGGCCCAGTAGCACCGCAGCACACCTGATATGATTTTATGGGCCAAACAATAGAAAACATGCGATTTGGGCAATTTTTCGTAGGTATTAGCCCATGATTGGTGGCGTTGCCCGGGGATCCAACCCAACTTTCGTTAAATATTACACCAACCTATCCGTAATGAGCACGGTAAAAGGCCCAAGTGACCTGGCAGCGTTCCAAGACGCCTGGTAGGATTTTATGGACTAAGCAACAGGAAATACGCATTTGGGCAGTTTTTTGTAGGTGTTAACCTATGATATGTGGCGCTGCCCAGGGCCCGGGCCACCTTTCCTTAAAAATTACACTGATCCATCTCTAATGAGATCAATAACAGGCCCAAATGGCCCAACAGCACCGCAGGACACTTGGTAGGGTTTTACGGGATAAGAAACAGGAATCAGGTGATTTGGGAAGCTTTTCGTGGGTGTTAGCCCAAGGTTTGTGGCGCTGTCCCGGGGATCTGAGCCAAATTTCCTAAAGAATTGCAGCGATCCATCTATAACGAGACCGACAATAGGCTCAGGTTTCCCAACGGTATCGCAGGATGCCTGGTAGAATTTTATGGGCCAAGCAATAGGAACAAGCGATTTGAGCAGCTTTACGAGGGTGTTGGACCACGATTTGTGGTGATTCCCGGGGATCCAAGACAACCTTCTTAAAATATTACACCGACCCATCCATAACGAGCCTGGCAAGAGGCCCAGGTGTCCCGCGCTGCAAGACGCCTGGTAGGAGTTTATGAGCCAAATAACAGGAAAAAAATTATTTGAGTAGTTTTTCATGGGTGTTAGCCCACGAGTTGTGGCGCTGCCCAGGGATGTGGGAACAACTTTCCTTAAAAATTACACTAACTCGTCCGTAACGAGCCTGATAAGAGGCCCAAGTGGCGCCGCAGATCTCCTGGTAGAATTTTATGGGCCAAGCAATAGGAAACAGGTGATTTAGAGAGTTTTTCGTGGGTGTTATCCCATGATTTATGGTGCTAGCCAGGGATCCGGACCAACTTTCCTTAAAAGTTACACTGACCCATCCTTAACGAGCCCGGCAAGAGGCCCAAGTGGCTTACAGTGCCGCAGAATGCCTGGTAAGATTTTATGGGCCAATCAACAGGAAGCAGACGATTTGGGAAGCTTTCCATTGGTGTTAGCCCACAGTTTGAGGTGCTTCCTAGGGATCCCGGTCAAATTTCTTGAAAAATTATAGCGACCCGTCGGTAACGAGCCAGACTAGAGGCCTAGGTGGCCCGATGGCATCACAAGATGCCAAGTAGGATTTTATTATCCAAGCAACATGAACAAGTGATTTGGGTAGTTTTTCGTGTGTGTTAGCCTATGACTTGTGGCACTGCTAGGGGATCCGGGCTAACTTTCTTGTAAAATCATACCGACCCATCCATAACGATCCTGAAAAGAGTTCTAGGTGGCCCAGTGGTATTATAGGATGCCTGGTAGGATTTTATGGGCCAAACAACAGAAAATAGGTGATTTGGACGATTTTTCGTCGGTGTTTGCCCACTATTTATAGTGCTACCCGGGGATCCGAGCCAACTTTCCTTAAAAATTACATCAACCCATCCATCATGAGCTCGACAAGAGGCCTAAATGGCTCGACAACACCGTAGGACACCTGGTAGGAATCTTGTGGGTCAAGCAACAGAAAACACGTAATTTGGACTGTTTTTCGTAGGTGTTAGCCTACGATTTGTGGTGCTGCCCTAGGATCCGAGCCAACTTTCCTTAAAAGCTACACCAACCCATCATTAACAAACCTGAAAAGAGGCCTAAGTGGTCCGACGGCACCGCAAGATGCCTGCTAGAATTTTATGGGCCAAGCAATAGGAAATAGGTGATTTCGGAAGATTTTCGTTGGTGTTAGCCGACGGTTTGTGGCGTTGGCCGAGGATCCGGGCCAAATTTCTCAAAATATTATAGTGAACCCCCTATAACGATCTCGACAAGAGGCCCAGGTGTCCCGGTAGCATCGCAGGATGCCTGGTAGGATTTTATTGGCTAAGCAACATGAAGAAGCGATTTGGGCAATTTTTCATGGGTGTTAGCCCATGATTTGTGGCGCTGCCCAGAGATTCGGGCCAACTTTCCTAAAAAATTATACTAACCCATCCGTAGCAATCTGACAAGAGTGCCAGGTTGGACAGTGGTGCTGCAGGACATCTGGTAGTATATTATCGGCCAAACAACAGGAAATAGGCAATTTGGGCAGTTTTCCATGGGTATTGAACCACGATTTGTGGCGCTTCCCGGGGATCCAGGCCAACTTTCCTTAAAAATTACACCGAACCGTACATAATTAGCCCCACAAAATTTTAGGTGGCCTGGTAGAACCGCAGGATGCTTGGTAGGAATTTTGTGGGCCAAGCAATAGAAAATAGGCGATTTGGACTATTTTTTGTAGGTGTTAGCCTATGACTTGTGGCGCTACTCGGGGATCCAGGCCAACTTTCCTTAAAAATTATACTGACCCATCCATAATGAACCTGACAAGAAGCCAAGTGGTCCGGCAGCACTGCAGGATGACTGGTAGGATTTTATGGGCAAAGCAACTGGAAACAAGCGATTTGGCAGTGTTTTGTAGGTGTTAGCCCACTATTTGTGACGCTATGCGGGAATTCGGGCTAACTTTCTTGAAAACACATAGGGACCCATTCGTAACAAGCCTGGCAAGAGGCCCAGGTGGCCCAGCGATGCCGCAGGACGCCTGGTAGGATTTTTTGGGCCAAGCAACAGGAAACTAGTGATTTGGGCAGGTTTTCGTGAGTGTTAGCCCGTTGCATGGGGATACGACCATCTTCCCAAAACATTACACCAAACCATCCATAATAAGCCCCACAAGAGGCCCAAGTGATTCGGCGGCTCACAGGACGCCTTGTGGGATTTTATGGAACGAGTAACAAGAAACAAGCGATTTGGACTATTTTTTGTGGGTTTTAGCCCATGATTTATGGTGCTTTCCAGGGATCCGGGACAACTTTCCTTAAATATTACATCGACCCACCCTTAACGAGCTTGACAAGTGGCCCAAATTGCTCGGCGGCACTACAGGACGCCTGATAGATTATATGGACCAAGCAATAGGAAATAGACGATTTGACAATTTTTCATGGATGTTAGCCCATGATTTCTGGAACTGCCCAGAGATCCGAGCCAAACCGACCATCCATAACGAGCCCGGTAACAGGTTCAGGTGTCCGGGCGATGCTGCATGACTCCTAGTAGGATTTTATGGGCAAAATAACCTTAAAAAAAGGTGATTTGGGGAGTCTTTCATGGGTTATATCCCATGGTTTGTGGCGCTTCCTGGGGATTTGGTCCAACATTATCAAAAAATTACACCGACCCATATATAATGAGCCCGACCAGAGGCGCACGTGGACGGAAAGCGCCACAGGACGCCTAGTAGGATTTTACGGGTTAAGCAACAGGAAATAGGTGATTTGGACAGTTTTTCATGGGTGTTAGCCCATGATTTATAGCGTTACCCGAAAAATCAGACCAACTTACTTGAAAAATTACATAAACTCATCCGTAATGAGTCTGGCAAGAGGCCCAGGTAGCTTGACAGCACTACAAGATAACTGTTAGGATATTATAGGCTAAGCAACAGGAAACAAATGATTTAGGCAAGTTTTCGCAGGTGTAAGCCCATGGTTTGTGACGCTGTGCGGGGATACGGGCCAACTTTCTGAAAAAAAATACACAAACCCATCCATATCGAGCCTAACAAGAGGCCGAGGTGGCCCGCGGAGCTTATGCTATGTATAAAGGTTATATTTCCTTTATTGTATGTTTAGACTATGAGGGTGATCCCGATTGCTTGTCTTGGCCCCTGCTAAGTTCTATATTTAGAGGTGTTGTTGGACAATTTATTTAATGATGTAATAAGCTTGACTCTCATTGACTCTTTTGATGTTTTATGAAACGAAGGACTTTTTTTAGTCCTTATGCCCTTATTTATATTCTTTTATTGTTGTTTAATTGCTTCTGCGACCTAGGATATGTAATGATAGGTTAAGAAGTTTAATTGGGGTCCTTTCGGGTTCCCCATTCGACATGTCACGTCTAGGCCCTAGGCTTGGATTGTGACATGAAAGATCAGTTAACTTCAGCTCCAATCTTGATCTTGCTGGACAGAAATGATGAGTTTGTTGTGTATTGTGATGCTACATGGATTGGATTGGGTTTTGTGTTGATGCAACATGGTAAGGTAGTTATCCATGCGTCAAGGAAATTGAAGGTGCATGAGAAGCACTACCCAACTCATGATCTTGAACTTGCGTCCACTGGTATTTTGCATTGAATATTTGGTGTCATTACTTGTATGGGCTTTATGTAGATGTCTTCATCAATCACAAGAGACTTCAACATGTGTTCATCCAAAAAGATCTCAACTCAAGGCAACAGAGGTGGTTAGAGCTTCTCAAGGACTATGATATAATTGTGAAGTACCACACAGGTAAAGCTAATGTGGTAGCAGATGCTCTTAGTAGAGTTTTCATAGGTAATGTGTCTCACCTAGAAGATGATGGAAAAAAGGAGTTAGCCAAAGTTTTTATGAGTCAAGCAACAGGAAACAAGCTATTTGGAAAGTTTTTCATAGGGGTGAGCTCACGGTGTGTGGTGCTGCCCAAGGATCTGGGAAAATATTCCAAAAAAATTACATCGACCCATCCGTAACGAGCCAGGCAAAAGGCTGAGGTGGTCTAATGGTGCCGCAGGCATCCTGGCAGGATTTTATGGACCAAGAAATAGGAAATAGGTGATTTGGGGTGTTTTTCATGGGTGTTAGCCCTTGGTTTCTGACGCTACCCAGGTATCTGGGCCAAATTTTTCGAAAAATTACACCGACCCATCCATAACGAACTCGGAGAGAGGCCCAGGTACCCCGCTGCACCTCAGGAGACCTGGTAGAATTTTATGGGTTGAGCAACAAGAAATAGGCAATTTTGGGAGTTTTTCATGGGTGTTAACCGATGGTTTGTGGCGCTACTCGGAGATCCAGGCAACTTTTTTAAAAAATTACCCAGAATCGTCCGTAATGAGCCCGCAAGAGGCCCAGGTGGCCCTGCAGCGCTTGCTAGATTCTTGTTAGGATTTTATAGAACAAGTAATAGAAAACAGGCGATTTGGGCAGTGTTTCGTTAGTGTTAGCCCATGGTTTGTGGTGTTGTCCGGTGATCCAGGCCAACTTTCCCAAAAAATTACACCAATCCATCTATAAGAGCCCGACAAGATGCCCAAGTGGCTTGATGACACTGCAGGACACCTCGTAGGATTTATAGGCCAAGAAATATGAAACAAATGACTTGGGTAGTTTTTGGTGGGTGTTAGCCTACTGTTTGTGGCACTGCTTGAGGATCCGAGCTAACTTTCCTGAAAAATTACACCAACCTATCTGCAACGAGCCGAGCAAGAGGCCCAGGTGGCCCAATATACCGCAGGATACCTAGTAGGTGTTTATGGGCCAAGAAGCGGGAAAAAGGCGATTTTGAGAGGTTTTCATGGGTGTTAGCCAATGGTTTTTGACATTGCTAGGCGATCCGAGCCAACTTTCCTGGAAAATTACATCAACCCATCCATAACGAGCCTAACAAGAGGCCTAGGTGGCTCGACCGCACCACATGACGTTTGGTAGGATTTTATGCACCAAGCAACAGGAAATAGGATTTGGGGAGTTTTTCATGGATGTTAGCCAACGGTTGTGGCGCTGCCGAGGATCCGGGCCAAATTTATTAAAATATTACACCGGATCATTCGTAACGAGCCCTACAAGAGTCCAAGGTGGCCCAATGGTGTCGCATGATGCCTAGTTGGGTTTTATCGGCCAAAGAACAATAAATAGTTGATTTAGATAGTTTTACATTGGTGTTAGCCTACTGTTTGTGGCGCTGCCCGGGGATCGAAGATAACTTTCTCAAAAAATTACACCGACCCATCCATAATGAGCCTGAAAAGTGGTCCAGGTGGCCTGATAGAACCACAAGATGCCTGGTAGGATTTAATGGGCCAAGCAATAGGAAACATGCAATTTAGTAAGTTTTTCATGTGTATTAGCCCACGGTTTGTGGCCTTGCGGGGGGATCCGGCCAACTTTCCTGAAATGTTATACTAACTCATCAATAACAAACCCGGCAAGAGGCCCTGGAGGCCCGTGGCACCACAGGACGCCTAGGAGGATCTTATGGGCCAAGCGATGGCGATTCAAGCAGTTTTTCATGGGTTTTTAACCATGGTTTGTGGTGCTACCCAGGGATCCGGGCCAACCTTCCTGAAAAATTATACCGACCCATTCATCACGAGCCAAGGAATCCGGCCAAATTTCCTAAAACATTACATTGACTCATCGGTAATGAGCCCGTCAAGAGGTCGTAGTGGCCCTACAATGCATTAGGATGCCTGGTAGGATTTTATGGGCTGAGCAACAAGAAACAGGCGATTTAGGGAGTTTTTCGTGGGTGTTAGCCTACGGTTTGTGGCACTGCCCAGGGATCCGGGCTAACATTCCTATAAATTTACTCCGCTCATCCGTAACGAGCCCAGCAAAGGGCCTAGGTGGCCCAATGAGCCGTAGGATGCTTATGAGGATTTTATATGTCAAGCAACAAGAAACTAGCGATTTGGGCCCTTTTTGTGGATGTTAGCTCACGGTTTGTGGCATTGTCGGGCGATCGGGACCAACTTTCTTGGAAAAGTACACTGACCCGTACGTAATGAGCTCAGCAAGAAGCCCAAGTGTCCCAGTGGCGCCGCAGGATGCTTACTAGGATTTTACGGGCCAAGCAATAGGAAACAAGCGATTTGAGTAGTT